>SSNR01000454.1:297125-331700 GCA_006937965.1 Callopanchax toddi
GGGGGGGGGGGGGGGGGGGGGGGGGGGGGGGGGGGGGGGGTCCGTGCAGACTGACAGCACGGCTTAAACACACACATACACACACACAGAGAGAGAGAGGGAGGAAAAAAACGAGAGAGGGAACACTGTCTGTGTGCGTTCCACCATGTTGAATTTTCAACAAAAACAAAAGCTAGCAGCTGGGCGGACCAAAATTCGTCACCATCTCAGCCAATACACGTCGTGACCAGTGGCGGCTGGTGAAATTTTTTGGGGGTGGGCGCATTTTTGCAAGTCAGTTTTCAGATGCCCAAAACCCACATCTCACCACTAGACCAGGGAATGAAGCAAAATATTTTCATCTGACTGAACATGTTGCTGGTAAAAATCCCTACCACCAGTTCTCTAATGTGGCGCTGTTAGGTCACACACAGTTATAGCCTAATTCTACACATCAAACAGTAAAGAAATCATAACGTGTTCATAAGGAGACCTTAGAATAATATCAATATAATCAGATACAAATAATAATACAACAACCACAATGTGGTCACAACAGAGGTAAGAGTTTCAGGGGAAAAAATAACCTGACCAAAACAATGTCAAAAACACAACTTAATATTCATATTGAAGTCTGCACATCTTTCTACTGAAAGCACAAACTCTGCTGATAAAACACTGGCTGTCAGCAGCAGCAGCACCAGACTTCAGATCCTGAACACAAAATGTTTTTATCTTAAATCCTGAAGGTCCACAGCCACACAGTGTAGCAGCAAGAGGTGATTAAAAGAGGGTCAACTGAGATCAGATTACATCAAATATCTAGCGTCATCATGACTGATCTGGTCTGGTCTGAACCCACTTGGTACCGGATTTGATCTGATTAAAACCGAACCTGTCCGGTACCAGAACTGCTTCGGTCCAGACCGGTTCTGGTCCAAAATGACCCGGTACTGGATGAGTCCGTTCCAAACCGGGTCGGACCTGGACCTGTGGCTCCCACCACAGAAAGCTCAGCGCTCAAATACACCGCTGAGTGATTTAAAATTAATGGCCGCCTCCCGGTCTCGGCCGGTCCTGAACCTCAGGACCGACCCGGGTCCAGGACCGGCCCAGGTCCAGGACCGGATCGGCCCGGGTCAAGGACCGACCCGGGTCCAGGACCGACCCGGTTCCAGGACCGGCCCGGGTCCAGGTCTGACCCGGTTCTAGGACCGACCGAGACTGAGCTTTCTGTGGTGAGCGGGTGTTGGCTTGGAGGCCAGAGGGACTGCCACTTCAACCGGACTTCATACCAGACCTGCAGGACCTGGTCGAAGTCTAACAAAATAAATTTTAAAATAACTCACCAACTGTTGAGTTGATTATATCAGGAGGACACATGGAATCAATCCTCAGGGTTATCACAAAGCTGTCCAGCAGGATTCTTTGAAGAAATATCCATTAAGAGACAACGGAGTTGCTCGGAAAAATAGCCATGATTAAGCTAGCTCAGTCAAATGTACGCTAGCTGAATTTTACGTAAGATGTGATGATGACGAAAGCACGCAAGTGCGAGCCCCACCGGAACCCATAGACAATGCACTATAGCCCCTGTTTTTCGAAAAAAAAAACTTTTATATTACAGTCTATGAGAGCACTGGGGGCGATTCCCAGGCTGGCTGAAATCGCCCAGAAAGGGGCGGGACACAAAGTAACAAGGCTTCAAGCTGATTGGACAAGATAAACAAGCAGACCAAAGTGGTAGATCCGAACTGCCGTGATATTAGAAGTATAAAAAAAGGATCTCATTCATTCTCCTTTGGTAGTGCGTCGCCCAATCGCCCATATTAATGAGCCGCCCCTGGTTGTGACGTCAAAAATTCTAGAAATGCTCTCCGCATTTTTAAGTTTCTGTTCTTCCTTATTCTGTTTTTTCTAAATAAGCAGCGAACGGAGAGTTTTCATGTTTAGTCTACATGACAGGCTCAGGGGAACCTATTGGAAACTATGAAGACCTGAAAAAAATGGATTCTGACAAAACCACCCCTTTAAATGCTCTGCAGTCTTGAATGGCAATGGACAGCAGACTAAAGTTTTAATAACTTATTAATTTACTGAAATAAAACACATGGATCTGTTTAGTAGAACTATGCAGCAGATTCAAAATCAGGGAGAACACAATCAGTAGAAGACAAATGAACATTTAAATACTTCAGTCTCACTAGACACCATCAAAATCTGTTTGCCTGTGAATGTGCTTCAACATCAAAATTACTATAAAGTAGAATTAGAACAGTTTCTGAATTTTATTAACAATACACCAAACATTATAACAGCTGGATACATCTGTTTCTGTGGTTTTTAGCAAAGTGTTCCACTAAACTATATCAACAAACTGATTGACAGCTCTGGTGGGCGTGGCAGAATGGCCAATCAGATTTCAAGGGTGGCCAGTGCCACCATAGATACATACGTATATCACTAGATGTCTCACTCGTGCTGTTTGTCAATGGACCCTGACGTCCCTACGCCGGCGGCCATCTTAGTTTGTACAGCTGCCCCATTTCTTACATTGGTGTCAATGAAGCATCGACTAATAAATACCTCTAACTTGCTCAATTTTTAACCAATTTTCAAACGGTGTGCATTTTTAGAAACGTCAGAGACGTGGCTGTGAATATATATCAAAATATAACAATAATGGTTGGGAAATTCATAAATTGTAAAAGTATCAAATCTCAAGTCTATACATCAAATCAAATCAAACTTTATTTATATAGCACCTTTCATGCCCCAGCGAGCAACACAAAGTGCTTGACAGATTAAAATGACCCATACAACCCACATTCCCTCCCTTTCCCACACATAGAACAATTATGACACTCTCCCCTCCCAGTCCACAACCCATTCCCAGGCACACATACACATAAAAACCACAGTAAACACTACGTTGAGCTCAGATGGCTCCAGTAATGAGAAACACACCATCTAGTGGGCCCTCTGCCTCATCAGCTGTAGAACCAGGTCAGCAGCCAACACACCAACCAAGGGCACCCGGGGATGGAGGGTGGCAACCCCCGCCACTGCCCGGGCCCTACCGGGGAGCGCCCGAGCCGCCACCGCCGACCACCGGTCCCAAGGCAGAGGGCTCCACAGAGGAATACATAATACATAATAAGGTTTGTAAGAAAGTAACCCGTTTGTAAATCCGTTCATTTTTAATCGAGTTATGAGTGTTTTTAGTTAAGCTGATCGCTCACCTTCAATACAGTATGCTGCCATAGAGAGCAGAACGTCAGCTGTAGAAAGCAAGATGGCCGCCGTGTAGGGACGCCGTAGAGTCCCACATAGGGCATCTAGTGATATATATGATTTCTATGAGTGCCACCCCTGTGGCCCCGCCCCTGCCAGAACTGTATTGAAGTGCCAAAAAAGATCAAAGAAAAAAAAAGAAAAAGATCAAGTAAAAAAAAAGAAAAAGATCAAATCAGATAACTCAACCACCAGACATCACTATATGTATACAAACTATAATATTGTCCATGTTTTTTCTAAAACTCATACAGGATGCACACTACAGGAAAACACTAATTGCACACATTTCTGAGCACACTCACACTTTAAACAAATCTACACTAATTTGAATGAACAAATGTTCTTTTTCAAATTACACTGACACATAAACATGTTTGAAGATATTTCTCGTTGTTGTGTTTGCATCATAAGCACTTTGTCAGTGTGTTCAAAATGACAAGTACTAATTTTTATTTAACTGAATTTATGCTGGTGCTACAACTTTTTTTTCTGTGCTACAAAATCTGCAACCTCTGTAGCACCAGTGCTATGAGCTAAAAAAGTTAACGTAGAGCCCTGCTTCCATCTGCATTATTGGTCCTGCTACACCTCAACCTTTACACTTTCATTTACAAAGGAAGCCACTGAGAATTATGTGGATAAAACATGGAAAAATTGAGTTTAAATTCAGCAGTTTTTAGAACTAAAAGCAAACCAACCCCAGTCAAATCAACAGTGCTGGAGAAATAAAACACTTTAAAAAAAATCATTTCTTGTTGATGATGCACAATGGATCAATTTAATGATTAAAGAAAAATTTCTCTTTAGAATATTGGTGAAAAAACACAGGTGTAATTTCAGCTTTTACACAGGAGACATCAGCGCTGCGCCACGTCGCGCCCGTGCTGTTATTTTGAATATAAACCATTATAGTGCATCAGATCACTCAGTGTAGGCTGCTACTAGTGATCAGTGCTGTGCTCGACAAGAGGTGGAAGCTGTCAGCCGGCCGATCATGCACCGAACCGGCTGACAGTTACGTGTACTACTGTAATCAGTGATCAAAGCTGTGCTGGACTGGTTGTCGGTTCCGGTCGAGTAGCTCATGAAATGAGCAGGTTGTTTTATTTGCACTTCCTGTTGCAGCGGGTTCAGATAAATAGCGCTCTAAGAGGTGATGCCGGTATCATAACACAGGCATGGCCATCAGCTGTGTTTGTTTTGTCTCGGCATCATGCTTAGGTCACGTGATCACTTCCTGAAAGTAAGTTGCTTTGAGCCTCACAGAGCTGCTCAGTGACACACAAATACCGCAAGGAGACCAGCTCAGTGCACACTGAGCTGCACTGCATCACTGCAGCGGCAGACTGCATGCAGAAACGGTCAAGCAATTAAAAATGCGATTAACACGATTAAAAAACATAACATGTTAATTCGGGCTGTAATTAATTAATCGTAATTAACGCGCTAATCTGACACCCCTGTTTATAATATATAATACTGGTACATTTTATTTAAAAGTGCCTTTCAGGACACCCCAGGTTGCTTCACAGGAAGCATATATATGCTATATATAAGATATATAAGCATATATATATATATATATATATATATATATATATATATATATATATATATATATATATATATATATATATATATATATATATATATATATATACACTGACACATAAACATATATATATATATATATACTGTATTTGCCCGCATATAAGACGAGGTTTTTTTCATTGAAAATAATTTGAAAAAGGGGGGGTCGTCTTATTATTGCGCCCTAGTTTTTCCGGCGGAGGGCGCAGGCTTTTTGGTCAAAGCGGCAGGAAGCAGCTCAGACCGCGAGCGGTTACAGAGGTCCGGACCTGGCCTAGTTCAAAGTTACAGGTTTACTAGTACTGAGGATGAAAATGTCCAGAAAATGTCCAGACCCAGCAGGTGTTTTCAGCAGCAGACTGTACAGGTGAGGACTCACGTCGCTCGCTCGCTCGATTCACACACGCATTCTCCCTCAGAACCTCATCCGTCTCACCGTTCTTTACATGCACCCGACACACACCTACAGACACACACACACACCTACACACTCCCTCACACATACAGCGGGTTTGTGTGTGTGTCTGCGCACTAATTGCGCAACAGCGGGTTTGGGTGTGCGCGCGATCATGGCGCAACAGTGGGTTTGTGTGTGTGTGTACGATCATGGCGCAACAGCGGGTTTGTGTGTGTGTCTGCGCAATAATTGCGCAACAGCGGGTTTGGGTGTGCGCGCGATCATGGCGCAACAGTGGGTTTGTGTGTGTGTGTACGATCATGGCGCAACAGCGGGTTTGTGTGTGCGCGCGATCATGGCGCAACAGTGGGTTTGTGTGTGTGTGTACGATCATGGCGCAAAAGCAGATTTGTGTGTGTGTCTGCGCAATAATTGCGTAACAGCGGGTTTGTGTGTGCGCGCGATCATGGCGCAAAAGCGGGTTTGTGTGTGTGCGCAATAATTGCGTAACAGCGGGTTTGTGTGTGCGCGCGATCATGGCGCAACAGCGGGTTTGTGTGTGTGTGTGTGTCTGCACGATCATGGCGCAAAAGTGGGTTTGTGTCTGTGTGCGCCATCATGGCACAGCAGCCGGTTTGTGTGTCTGTTCGTTCATGGCGCAGCTGTGTGTGTGTGTGTGTGTCTGTGCATTTTGCCGCAGCAGCGTGTGTGTGTAAACAAGCTTCCCCTACATGAAAACTCCATCACAACACCACAACTGGATGTGAAGTTCATCAGTGTCTGATGATCGCGGAGCTGCACAATCTGACCGTGAAAGCTCCTGTCAGCAAAGGTGTGTTCGGGCAGAGAGATCAGTACAGTGGACTGGTGGACTAGTTGTGTGCACCACTGTTAATAAGCAAATATTAAAGCAGTCTGGAATTATTAGTAGCATTAGTTACATTTTCTCAAAATTTCAATAAAAATTGTTTCTTTAAAAAGTGAATTTAGTCTTTTTTTCTGAAGATTAGTCTTGAAAAGGGGGGGTCGTCTTATAATCAGGGTCGTCCTATATTCGGGCAAATACAGTATATTAGGGATGAGCGAGTACCGCATTATCTGTTCAACCATCTTCTGCGTTATCTGTATCCGTATCTGTACTCGGAGTGGGTGGGGCTTAAACGGGAAGTAGGTTTGGTTTGACTGGAAGTGGGTGTGGCTTACAACTGTACATTTTTTTATGTCTAAAATTGATATGGATTGATCAGAAGTTGCTATTAAGTATTGTTTATTTAAAAATTATTTACAGCGCAGCTGCAGAATATACATAGATTATTTGTTTATAAACAAAGCGGATGTGCGCACAACAATGGTGCAGAAACGAGACCCGGCTTGCTCCGCTCCGCCTTATTTGCGGTTATTAGCTTGTGGTTGCGTTATTTGCTAGCGATGTTGTCGGCGTTTTAAAACAGTTTATCACCTAGCAATAAAACTAGTCACGCTGCTAAATTGACAGTAGTCAGTGGGACACATCTTAACGACCCATAAACGTTACAGGCAGGTGAGTGGATTCATGAGGAGAGATAATGAACCAGACTTCAGTGGGCGGACATTGACTCTTACCTGATCCACACACCAAGCCTTCTGGGAGAGCCTGAAATCCTACGAAACCCTGGATACCTACAGCTAAATAACTGACAGTCATGTTCAGGACGTATTATAACAATGACAGCTTTGTGGCTATGAAGACTGAGGAGCTGTCTAGTCAAAAACAAGGGATGAAGACCGAGATGTACAAAGTCTGGGTTATTGTTAAAGTGCCCATGTCATGGTTTTCTGTGTTTTCTGACTTATCTATCATGTTGCAATGTTGAGTTCTCACCTTAAACCTGCCAGAAAGTGCAAAAAACGGCATCCATCTGTCTCCTAGTACAGCCAGTGAGAAGCTCTTCAAGATTTCAGACCTAGATTTCAAACCGTTTTTTTTTCCACACACACACACACACACACACACACACACACACACACACACACACACACACACACATATATATATATATATATTCTATATATATATATTCTAAATTAATACAAATCTTGAATAAAATAAAATGAGCAAACTCTGGATTTACATAACATTCCAGATATCCTACAATAACCCTCATACCAAGTAGTCAACATTTCTTTTGTTGCACTCCCAGCTGACTGTGGAGTAATGCTGTTTGGTCAGACAATACTGTATATCCTATACAATCCAACTGTATTTATAAATTACTTTTAAGAACCAGTACAGGCCCAAAGTGTTTCACAGTAAAATAGGGTGAAAACAAAATGAACGTTAAAAAGAAATAAAAGGGGAACAAAAAACATAAAATCAGCTGTATGATAAAATACAATTTAAAAAATAAAATCGAACAAATAAAACCCAAAAGAACTACAATCATCTGGTGAAAAGCAGAGGAGAAAAGAGAGTGATTTAAACTCATTCAGAGAAGAGGCCTGTCAGGCGGCTCATCCCACGTTAGCACATGATGTCATCATATTTACCGATCTAATTTAGCGTCTTTTCCAGCCCGGGTTGAGTAGGGGAAGATAGACGGGACAACATCAGGACTCTCAATGTCACCAGATGCCTCTTTTGTACAAATAAAGTGTGTTATATTAACTTACATTCATGATAGCATGTCATGGTAGCTACATCTCAGCTAGTACGCTAAGCTTGTAGCATTCATCAGTTAGCTACAGGTTTTGCTACACAAATGAGCAAATATGAGCCAAGGTACGCTGGCTTATAAGCTTGAGCTATTAATTAATCACCTTTTATATATGTGGGACTAAAAAAAATTTAGTTTATAAAACCTATGGTGCTGATTAGCTCAGTGTTAGACGAGACTTCCCAGATATGAAGTGGTCGCTGCATATTTTTACTGCTCTGCTAGTTCCCGTCGCTTCTTCTGAAAGCTTGCAACCAAAGACATCTCTTATTTGCCTTGAAAGATGTACGAGTCGATGGAAATCTGTAGAATTGCGCATTTTGTTGTTTTTATCAATACGATTTGTACAGCCGACAGCACTGCAACACAGGACGGCCGAGGCTTTCTGCATCAGACATGCGCAGTAGAGCAGGTGACGTGGACCGATAAGGGGTCTATAGATTCAATGTTTTTGATCACAATATTAAAGGCAGTATTTTTCAAATTTTTTTTAGACAAGGTATCATTAAAAAAATGTCACATGGCACACCACAGGTGATGTTACCACATCAAATAACTTCAAACAGATTTTTTCACCTGTCAAAAAGTAATCAGTAATGGATGAAATCTGCCTTGAAATGACTTTAATTCTCTGTTAATTTCATTATCCACTTACAGCATGCAGGGCTCTGTCATCACGTTTTAGTTAAACTACTTGTGGATATATTTAAACTAGGGCCGGGAATCGATTAAAATAAATTAACTAATTAATCGCAAATCTGAACTAAATTAATCGCAGTTAATCGCAATTAAAAATTAATCGCAATTAATTGCATTAAAAATTAATCGCAATTAATCGCTCCTTTTCAGAAAAAAGAAATTACATGCAGTTTACAATGTCCAGCCATGAAATATGCCAAAATGTTTTATAAATCATTTTTAAAGCTTTTATAATTTATAAAAAAAATGCATTTATAAATTGCATTTCAGTTCAAAACAGTTGAAAAACAAAAACTCCTGACTAAAACTGGACAGTCCCTAAATACAGTACTTTATAAATCTATGTTTATTTTATGTACAATTTCAGAAGGGTATTGTTTTAAAATAGTAATAAAAGATTTCCAACATGTGGAAACACTATGAGAGAATCATTTTTTGCAGTGTTCACGGCCTGCCTCGTTTTCAATGAGGGGTCCGAGTCACTCAGGTCTCTGTTGTTTAAAGACTAGTGTGGGAATGGGATCGCCTGGGTTCGGTACTGGTTTTACTTTTCAGATAGGGTCTGGGTTTCTCGTACCGAGCCGAACTGAAACCTCCGCTCGGACCTCGGTGTCAGACCGGGACTAGACCCGTAACACCTGCTCAGTGCTGAACTGGACCGGACTGTACGGCGAGAAAGGAGCAGGAATAAATCTAAAGGCTAGAGACCGTCCAGTTTCACCGCCGATTACTTTCGGTTTTCACGGTGAAAAGAGCGGAGAGTTCCGCGACCGGGTAGACCGGTGAACTGATGACATCCGAAGAAGCAGGTAAGGTGGGCTGGACCCATACGAATGATAAAGGGAGGATATTGACACGGGCTGGGAGCTGTCTGAGAGTCTGGGCAGCAGGAAATCAGTCTGACAAGCGCTCCGCCTTGCTTCAAACACAAGTTGCGTTAATTACGTTAATTTTTTTTAACGCGTTACGTCTTTCAAATTAATCAAGCGTTATTAACGTGCTAAAGTCCCGGCCCTAATTTAAACATTACGTGTCTCTGAAAACAACTGGAAGGACAAACCTCTGATAAAGTCATTGACAGATAAATGTGTTGTTAGTGTTGATGTTTGATCTGTTGAATTTTAACGTGATAATATGCAGTTTTGCTTGTTTTGGGCCCCCTCTGGTGTCCATTTTAAATCACTGCCATTAAAAAGTTAGCACATTTTCAGCTTATAAACACCTAAATCTAACTGTTGAAATGTCTCCTCAGCCTTCATAGCTTTCTACAGGAGCGGTTATTTACTCCTTCAAAGAAATCAGCTGTGTTCAAGCAGGGAGAGATTGAAAAAAAGCAGGAATCATGAGCTAAAAACACTCCAGCACTAGCATAACAGCTAGCCACTTTGGGTTAGCCTAACCCTCATGAGACACATGACTTCCTGGGTACCGTGACAGCGACGGAGATTTTGCAATCGTGGTATTCTGGATCTAATCACCAGATGGGGCTAAGTGACTTCTCATTAACCCTGTAAAGGGTTAGCACATACTGGCTCAAGGAAAAGATTTTAAAATATGAAAAAGTTGCAAATGATGCCTTTAAAAGTCAGCTGAAATCATGGCTGGTCACCAGTCACCAATGTAATCATTAACTATCTAGTTTTAACGAGACTTTTTACTTCTTTTTATTATTGTTTTATCTGTTAACTAATGGATTTGTCTCATGTTAGAATTACATTTTTCTTTTAAATGTAGGGAATGTATAGAATTGTTTTATTCTCATAATTTACTAGTTGTTTTACTTATGTCTTAATCATGATCTGTATGGTTTTATCTCATTTTAATCATGTAATGTTTGTGTTTTATGGGACAACGGATGGAAACTAGCTTTTTGATAATTCTGGTGGCTTTACGTCATGTACATTCATTAATATGCTTTGTCCCATTCAAATAAATCAAATAAATAAATCAAAGCCCCCGGGGGCCACGACGAGGGGCCCATAGGCACCGCCTGCAGCCGGTCATCCCAGGCAGATCTAGCCCGGAAACAGAGACCCAAGACCCAGGGGCAAACCGGCCCCAGCAGAGGCCTCCTTGCACACCAGGGGTCCCAGATCCCGCCAGGATGCCACAGGGGGGAGAGCAGGCAGACCCCCCAGCACCCAGACCCTGAGACACCCCTGTATGCCAGCAGAAAAAGGCACCAACCAATGCAGAGGCACGGCCGGGGAGGATATGTCACCACAGAGGAGGGTCTAGAATAAAGGGGGGGAAGACCAGACCTGACAGATAAAAAGCCACACACAGACACAATCGCACGTTTCCACGCTCAATTGCGCACACACACATCCCTAGGTAACACACCATGAGACACAATAGACGCTGTACACCCACTCTCACTCCTCATGCATATTCTATATTCCAGGACCGGGGACCAGTGCCCTAAGGGTGAAAACGGCCACCTGACCCAGGAGACGGTCCCTTCCCTACAGGATTGGGGATGGACAGACCACCACGCCCACCGCAGCAGCCGAACAGCCACCCACCACAGAACCTGACCAGACAGCTCGCTCCACTACTGGCCGCCCAGCCCCAGGTAGCGAGCAGTGAACATGGGTGTGGAGGCCCCATGTCTCCCCCCGCCTGCTTCAATGTGATGTTGATGCGTGTTGTAGTAAGATGCATTTAAAAGGTACCTGTAACCCAAAGCCCTGTGTGAGTGGTGATGCGATGGGGCAGAGGAAAGGAAATGTCCAGGGATGGGGAGGTAAGACTGGGGGACAAGCCCTCCCAGGGAGCCAGCTCCCCCGCTGGCCCCAATAGGCAATAATTCGGTTTTCTTTACTGCATGTAAACGCACTGACTCACACATAGTCGACGTCCAACCTACCCAAGACATAGACACCCAGGCAGAGTCTTCCCCCCTCCTGCACCCCCAACATTCCTCCCCCCAGCACCAATGGAACCAGCCCCATAAGGCTAGGTGGTACCAATGTCCACCACCGCACCAAAGGCCCCCGAGCCAGGGCCAGGCACCAGGATAGACACCAGCCCCCCACCAGTAATGCGCCAAGCAGAACCCAAGCCTCCTGGACCTCCCCAGGCCCCATCCAGGGACGGACCGCCCCAGAACCCAAGCCCCCAGCCCCCCCAGGAATGACCAATCCACCCGTCAGCTACCCACAGACACCGCCACAAAGCCCCCAGACACAGCCGCCAGAAGGACACCCCGGGTCAACCAAAACGCAACCCTGTTGGGAGACACAGCCCCAATGTCAGACCCCTCAACGAACCCAGCCCCAGGAAACCCCCAGATGCCCCAAACCCAAAGACCCCCACACATGCACCACACCACCCCGGAAGACAAAGCCGAGGGCCCCCCCACATCCTCACTATGTGATGGAACTGATCAAAGAAGTCCAGACAGATTTTTTTTAGAGCGGAGGCAGAGGTTGTCTCATGACCAGCATACCATAGTCCAGCAAAATATTTCTTTACTGGTTCAAACTGTGATTATTTTTGCTTTTCCAGTTTATGAGGATAGTTTTCTTGGCAATGTATAGGGCAGTTAGAACCATGTGACCTGAATTAATCTCTGTGAAGACATCATCTAAATCTCCCAACAGACAAACTGAGGGGGAAGCTGGATTATTACTTTCAGACACTTTGACAGGTCTTCACAGATTCGGGACCAAAATCTCTGCACAGGTGGACAAAACCAAAGTGCATGAATGTAGGTGTCGTGGTGTTGTCTGTGCAGCTTGTACAAATTTCAGATGGCGCATAACTAGAGCTGCAGTGAAGCGTCGATGACGTAGACCAGGTGTCGGCAACCCGCGGCTCCGGAGCCTCTTTCGTTGTTATACTGCGGCTCCATGTGGCTTGGAAAAAAATTATAAGCAGGTGTGCACATAACTGGTAGCCTACTCCAGAGCTATGCGGAAATATGGTTGGGGGCTCTCTTCTCTTTATTGATTACCCGTTCTGTTTCAGCCAGCGACTGACTTGTTGAAGAGAGACTCCCACTTCAAGCATCACAGCTGCTTCACGCTGTGCAGCCCCTCACCGGCCGCACGTAGAAAGCTGCTGACATTTCACTGCATCCTGCACCCTGAGGCATTGTGCACGCAAACATTTCCTCCAGAATGCAGTGCACAGTGGTCATGAATGTTGTCATTCAGATTATACAACACAGTGCTCCACACAAGCTCGTGAAAAATCCAATTTATAGTAATCATAAGGAAATGCTTAAAATAAACAAGAGGTAGGAGCCGCCAACCTATTGATCTCTGTGTTTCAAAGGATTCATTAATATTATTAAGTGTTGATGGAGGCAGTGGACGTGCTCCGTAAACACTGCTGAACGAGGCGCACCGCAGAACTTGCCGTCCGTCCAGCGCGCTGCACCCGAGTTAAAATGTCAACTTGGCCGCAGTGAGGAATCCTCCCATGCATACAGTCACAGAAACATGAACACACAGTGAGGCCAGGTCTTCATGATGAACGAAAAACGCACGGAGATCAGTTGCCAAGCTGGAGCGTTTGCGCTCTGTGCGTCCTGCTTTGCGCCTTTCGTTCCTGCTGGCTCATCCCTCAACGCACGCCAGATGCGTGGAGACGTGTGCTGCGCTGAAGCTGAGATATTTTTTAGAGCGCAAGTCAGTTTGCCGCTCAGATCATTGCTCTGCCACTGAAGAAAAAAAAAGAGAAAACACCAGAACAGGTCTGGATGCAGATCTGGTTTTTCCTCAGACCTGATCTAAATGAAACCAGCTGATCTCTGATCAGTTCTGTGTCCATCTGGAGGAGGTAGCTGCAGAATCTGACCAACGTTTTCAGGAAATGTTTGTCAGTTAAATTTAATTGTAATCCTTTTCAACCCACTGACATTAAACTGAATCCACCAGGATGCTAAATGAATTTTCCTCACCTCACATATTGGATATATAATGGAAAAGTCACACTGAGATCCAGTCAAGGTCAAAGACAGGAACTTATAGTGGAGATGTGTTTCCTCTTCTTGTATTTATCTGATTTATTTATCTTTATTAATCAGTGAAAGTGAAGGTTTGTCTCCACCCCTCTGAGGGATGATCTTAATAAAATCAAAGCAGAGGACAGGACTCCTTTCTGACTGTGTGAGTCTGTGACCACCTCCAGCTGATGGGGTCCAGTCAGCATCACTTTGACATTTGATGTTTAGTTTCATTTGAAAGAGACCTTCAACTTCAACTGGGCATATTGCATTTTTTGTTCTTTTTTCAAAAATTTAAAATGTTAAAAATGTGTTCATTACAAAAATAAAGTTATTTTCTCTGCAGCACTACATAGATTTCATAAACAACACAATATAATTGTTTATACTGAGAATTAAGGTAAGACAAAGCAATATATATAGTGTTATATTCATTTTAGAAGACAACAATTATTTGCGGCTCCCAGTCTTATTTTTTCCGTGAAAACCGGGTCCAAATGGCTCTTTGGCTGTAAAAGGTTGCAGACCCCTGACGTAGACGCAGGGCCGGCCCTGAGCTGAATGGTGCCCTAGGCGAAAAATGATTTTGGCGCCCCCTACTGCCCAGAACAGAAACAACGTAACTTGTAAGCAATGTACTAAAGTTGGATAAACTTTATGATGACATTCATTCATATAATAAGTAGGGGGCACAACAGCATGATAGCCCTTTAGTCTTAGCTAACTTGCTAAATGATGGTCCAGGAAAAATGTTCACAATTTCATGTATATTAATTAAATGCCTCTACTTTGGGCCCGTTTTTCTTCCTCATCATGCATTATCAGCAGTGTTGGGCAAGGTACTTCAAAACTGTAATGCATTATTTATTACTTGTTATTGTCATTTTTAAGTAATCCCTTACATTACAATATTACTGTTTTTTAAATGTAAGGCATTACACTACTTTTGCATTACTTTTAGTTACTCTCATCAAAATAACTGTAAATATGAATTTGACCATGTAATGAGCTCATTCTACATCCAGTGGAAGGTGATGTGATGGATACATGGAGATATACAACTACCTGGATATTAACCCATCCATCCATCTATCTATCCATCCATCATTTAATAATAATAATAATAATAATGCATCAGTTTTATATAGCGCTTTTCAGGTCACTCAAAGACGCTTTACAGAGTTGCATTATTCATTCACACAGTCATTCTCACCGGTGGTGGTAAACTACTAGCCACAGCTGCCCTGGGGCAGACTGACAGAAGCGAGGCTGCCATTCTGCGCCATCGGCCCTTCTGACCACCACCAACATTCACACACAGTCACACTCACATTCACACAGGCAAGTTGGGTGAAGTGTCTTGCCCAAGGACACGACAATCTAACCCAGCCAGAGCTGGGGATCGAACTGGTGACCCTCCGGTTACCAGACCGGCCACTCTCCCAACTGAGCTAGTGCCGCCCCACTTATCCCCATTTATCATCCATCTATCCATCCATCATTTATTATCCATCCATCCATCCATCCATCCATCCATTTATCATTCATCCATCATTATCCATCTATCATCCATATCTCTCCATATATCCCTACCTATCCATATATTATTCCATCATATCTATATACAGTATATTTAAATCTATAAACATATCTCTCTGCACAAGCTCCTTATTCATTAGTTTGACTGACTCCTACCTCCACCTGTGTGCTTCTCCTCCACCTGTATGCTCCTCCCTCCTGCAGCAGAGGCTGCATGACGCGCGTTTCCTCTGCACGGTGGGCGAGAGAGTGAACTCTCCAACGTCTGACGTGAATAACAGAGTGACTCTTTATCATGAAACTTCTTCTCAGTTCGCTCGCTTCAGTTTACGGATCGCTGGATGCGCTCATATGTCTTAACGGGCCTTGGATGCCATGAGCGCGCACGACTCGGGCCGCGTTTTCCCTCTGGACCGAGTTCAGAACTGAACCACGCATGAGTTTCGGACCGGACAGAACCGGACTTGTTTCACTGGCTGCAGATTTACTCATCTCTGCTCTGTCTGACCACATTTTTCACTGAGTGACGTTTCTCCTCTGAAGAGCCCACCGCCTCAATCCGGGTTAAACGTGCACTGTAACGCACACTGACGTTAAAATATTACAGCTTTTTTTCTGTAATGCCTTACATTACTGTGTTACCGAAAAAAAGCAATGCATTACAGTAATTAATAACCTTTGGAAGTCGTTACTCCCAACACTGATTATCAATAAACAACCGGACGGAGGGATGCGCGCAGCTCGCCTCTCCCCCCCCCTTACCTGATCACAGCAGCAGGTAGCCATGGGGTGCCAGTTCATGCAGCAAAAGTTGTGCTTTTATATTTATTTATTTAGTTTATGTATTTATTTATTTATTACTTACTTTGCTCTTTACATGACATGAATGGTGTGTCCAGCAGTTTGTCAAAAAAAATTTTTTTTTTAATTTTTAAGGGACAATTTGGCGCCCCCTCCAGCAGAGGGCGCCCTAGGCAATTGCCTAATCATCCTATGCCCAAAACCGGCCCTGCGTAGACGAATCGATTTTTTAAAAATGTCGACGTCAAATCCGGAGGTCGACACATCGGGCCCACTCACCAGATGCACGCGAGGAACCAAAACAAAGCAGCATAGAGAACAAAACTCCGTCTCTAACAGCTTTCAGGCTCAGCAGCTTGCACTCCCAGGCTCTACATGTCACCAGAACACAACCCGCCACCCTATCTCAAAGTTTTAGTCATACTTTAAATGCAGCAAAGGACAGAAACTCCAGTGATGGAAGGAAAATGAAAAGAGACTCACTGCCCTGGCCGTAGTGGTAAAAATCCTGCTACATGTACCTTCTGAACGTTTGTTCTCAGCAACAAGGACGATTGTAGGCAAAAAAGCTAGCCTCACCAAAGAGCAACACATTCCCGTACAGCAGGCATCACCAAATGGAGGTCCGATCCCAGTCCCTGATCTGTTCTGACCGGAAAAACCCAGAACCTGGTCTTGGGGAGGGGGAAGCCAGGGAGACACTCGAACGCTCCTGAGGAGCTACAAGGACCCGCGGTTAGCTTGACACCTGGCTCGCCCCCTGCCCTCGAACTGGACCACACCATGCGCGGTTCAGGTCTTGGTTCGGGTCAGAGGAGGCGACTGTCCGGTGCGTAATTCAGCGGTTCTCGCGCCTGTCGCCATGGGAACGCGCGGCGCTCATCTAGCTGTGTTTCTCAGTATAACTGTCAACAGCTGTGGCTTAAAAATATCCCAATAAACAATATTAACACTAAAACCACACATTTATCTGTTAATGTCTTTATCAGAAGTTAGTCTTCCTCTAACTTCAGTTGTTTTCAGAGACTCACATGCAATACTAATGTTTAAATAACTTCCAAAAGTAGTTTCTTTAGCCAAATATAAGTGTAACTGACTCCCCCTGTTCTACAGCGATTCAGAGTATAATACAGAATAAGAATAAGAATAAATTTTATTTAAGGCGCCTTTCTAAAACCCAAGGTCACCGTACAGGTGCAGACACAATACAAATAAAAACATAAAAACATAGCAGCAAGACACAATAAAACCAGTTAAAAACAACATGAAAATACAGTGAAACCAATAAAAACAGCAGCAGGACACTAAAACCAACAAGTTAAATCAAGAACCAGGGCCAAGGTGCTACACAGAGTATGCATCCTTAAAGAGGTGTGTTTTTAATCTAGGTTTAAAAAGTGACAGAGATGCAGTGTTTCGAAGATCAGCAGGTAGTGAGTTCCACAGGAAGGGGGCAGATCTGCTAAAGACTCGCCTCCCCATGGTGGTAAGCCGAGCAGGAGGACTGTACAGAGTAAGTGAGGCAGAGGAACGGAGCACTCGAGATGGTATAGAGATTTGGAAGAGCTGGGATATATAGGAAGGAGCACGGTTGTGTATGACCTTAAAAGTGAGGAGAAGCAGTTTGTAAGTGATCCTAGATTTTATTAGCAGCCAGTGCAGCTGTTGAAGAACAGGGGTAATGTGAGAGGCAAAGGGGGTCTTCATAATAACACGAGCGGCAGCGTTCTGAACCAGCTGGAGTTTATAGAAAGATTTTTGAGGTAGGTCTGTCATGTCCTGGGTGCCTGCAGGCAGTCTGTGTTTCTCCCTCAGGGCGTGGCAGGCAGATCCTCTCCAGCTGCAGCTCATCATCTTCATCAGAGGAGGACCTTTATAAGGAGCAGATCCACAGAGAGATGACGCCAGTCTTTTCCACCTCACCAGTGTCATTCATCCGGCGTCGTCCACCTCAAGATCCTCCAGAGTCCTCCTCTACCTCATGTCCGCCTGGTCTGCCTGTCCCCTTGCCAGCCAGCTGCCTCCACTCCGTTCATCCTCCAGCAACTTCTCTCCACCGCTCCAACCATCCTCACCCAGGACAGACAAACCTCCCCAAGATCCCTATCTTCATCCTACCAGTAAGACCTCCATTCAAGTCTCATCTCAGCCCGTTATTCTCATCTCTGCATGCTCACTCTCCTCTCTCCTCTCAGTGAAGTCTCCTGTACCCGGATCCCACGAATCCTCCTGGATCCACCTCCACACACCAAACCTTATAATAAAACATTATTTTACTAACCTTCTGTTTCCTCCGACTGTTGTGTTGCTCCAGGATCCTCACAAAACCTCAGAATATGGCAAGGTCGAAGAGTAGCGAGTTGCAATAGTCTAGTCGAGAGGTGACCAAACTATTCACTAAGATGGCGGCGGTATGATCAGTAAGTGAAGGGCGCTGGCGATTTATGTTATGGAGATGAAAGTAGGCCGACCGGGTGATTGAACTAATATGAGCCTGAAAGGACAGGGTACTGTCCAGGATTACACCAAGGCTCTTGACCTGGGCCAGGCAGGCAACTGAGGCATTCTCACTGGTTAATGAGAAGCTCCCAGCCTTCCCCAGAGCAGATTTAGTGCCCATGAGGAGCACCTCTGTTTTCTTAAAGTTGAGCTGAAGAAAGTTTGAGGAAAACCACGTTCTGAGTTCTGACATACAGTACATTCAATGACAGAAGGTGATAGATGGAGAGAAAACGGAGTGGAAGAGACATAAAGCTGCGTATCATCAGCATAGCAATGAAATTTTATATCAAATTTCCGGAAAATAGCCCCTAGAGGGAGCAAATAAACAATGAAAAGAAGGGGGCCCAGTACAGAGCCTTATTTATTAATAATTTCATTTGGTTCTAGTTTTGTTGTTTGTACTTTGCCCTGTATTTCTTCTTCCTGGGAAGTCTCTAAAGATTTAATGATTTCATCTAATTCCTGAAGTCAATTGTTCTCTAATTTTTCTTATGTATTGAAAATGGCATTTTTTTTCCTCTCATTCCAGCCTTCCCAGCTTCCCAGAGAACAAATGCTGATGTTCCAAGCAGTTCATTATATTCTAAATATAAAGCAAACTCTTCAGTGGCGGTTGGTGAAATTTTTTTTGGGTGGGGCGCGTTTTTGCTAGTCAGTTTTCAGATGCGCAAAAAAAAAATCACATATCACCACTAGGGCAGGGAATGATGCAAAATATTTTCATCTGACTGAATATTTTGCTGGTAAAAATCCCTACCACCAGTTCTCTAGAAATGTGGTGCTGTTAGGTCTAATTCTACACATCAAACAGTAAAGAAATCATAAAGTCTTCATAAGGAGACCTTAGAATAATATCAATATAATTAGATACAAATAAAAATAAAAAAACAACCACAATGTGGTCACAACAGAAGTTGTAAGAGTTTCAAGGAAAAAACAACCTGGCAAAGTCAAAAACATAACTTAAAGCGGCTCTCTGGAGCATTTTTCTATGTATCAAAGTTTTCTAAATGTTTTAAATGATATTTCAGGTCTAAACTATGATCTATGGGTTGAGTTCCACAACATCTGTCATTCTGATGAAGACCCTCCTTCCTCCTAGAGACCCCTTTCCATTATTTCTTGCCGCCGACATTTTTCAGCCAATGAAATTCAAATTTCTGCATTCTCTCAACATGCACGCGCATCGACCAAACCTGTACCAGTAGGGGGCGCTGTCGTACAGGACGCTCCGTGTGTTTCTCTGCCGTCTCAGCCGTTCACTGAGGACTCACAGCTCATTTCTACTAAAAACCTACCCATTCTCCAGCTAAAGACGGATTTATTTTTAATTTTAAACCTTTCACCTCACAGAATGGCAAGGCTTGACAGGATTATGCGTTTATTTTGGTCAGAAAGTTCATCCAGGGCTGAGTCAAGTTCAGCTTCAGAGTCCAGCAGCAGCTCTCTGCTAACAGAGCTAATATCAGAAGCAGCAGGGACAGAGAGGGCTCATCAGACCCTCGTAGTATTGTTGGAATAAGATTGTGAACTGTGAGTGATTAAACCCTACACATTGAGCGGTACAGTTCATGTCCGAAGTATATGCGCCGCGTGCACGTGCGCACACGCGACCGGACGCGCGTGTCGAGATGTTTTGAGGAGGAGCCTTTGGACGCTAGATTCAAAAACTGCTCTCCTGATGAAATCCTCCGGAGTGCCACTTTAATATTCACAATTATCTTTCTACTGACACCACAAACACATAAATCCATCTCTAACTAATACAGTCAGATAATTAATGTTACAATTCAGACAACAACCACTAACCAAGCAAGTCATGACAATCAGCTCAACTACTGAAGTGAATTAACAACAAAATAAAGTAAAATCCACTGATAAGTCCCATCAAACCCAGTCAGACCAAACTTCCTTAAAACGCCATAATAATTTAATGAAAAGTAGAGAAAACGCATGAAAAACGGGCTAAACTACATAAACCAACGTATTCAATCAGCAGTACCTGTATTTATCATTCATTATCATATCATTTAACATTCGGCAGACACCTCAACAAACACATGTCGCTATTTAAGGTATAAATTCACTCATCCCGACTTAGCACTGCTAGCCACGGCTAGCTCCGCCTATGGGGTTTTTGAATGGGAAAATCCGTGACAGACACATAGTTATTAAGAAAAGAAACAAACGAAGTCACTCACCATTGAGTTGATTAAATCAGAACAAATGGAATCATTCGGCTTGTTTTCACAAGCGGGCAAGAAGGATTCTTTGAATAAATATCCATTTTCTACCCTCCATTAAAAAGAGAGCAAGAACTTCCGGTTTCAGTCTGAGCAACACTCCGGTCTCCTGCCGTTGTGCGCATGTCACGCAGGAACGCTGAAGACCTGCGTCCCGAGTGATCTCCTATTTTTTGCACTCAGTGCGCATGCGTCAGGAAAAAATTGCAAGTGCGCATGCGTCAGGAGCAGAAAACAATGTGCTATGTTGGGACGGTGTCCCGTCCAGACATGCGCAGTAGAACCCAAAGAAACACGACCTATCGGTCCAGTAAAAAATAGTAAGAAAACCTTTCTAAACTACACCTAAATGCAGATTATACACAGCACTTATTGTATATGTAATGGATGGCTCGTTTAGTTTTATTTTCATGTTAGTTTTTTATATTTTGTGATCCTATTTCTCTTCTTCTTCCTCTTGGGACTGGTGGGGCGGCGCCCGAGCGCCCCCTATGGACGGGCCGCCACTGAAACTCTTATTTAAAATACTTTATTTATATAGCACCTTTCATGCCAGAGCGAGCATCACAAAGTGCTTGACAGATTAAAATGACCCATACAACCCACATTCCCTCCCTTTCCCACACATAGAACAATTATGACACTCTCCCCTCCCAGTCCACAACCCATTCCCAGGCACACATACATCCACACATACACACAAAAACCACAATAAACACTATGTTGAGCTCTGATGGCTCCAGTAATGAGAAACACGCCATCAAGTAGCGTGTATTAAATCTCCAGTACCTACTTGGTGGAATAGTTTTATTATTTACTAAAGTTAAAGAAGCAGGAGCATGATCGCTGACCGCCTTAGCGTGCATCTCAGTGTCTGAAATGTCAGTCAACAATGAGCTAATGACTAGAAAATAATCCAGACGGGAGTGAAAGTGGTGGACATGTGAGAAAAGAGTGTATTTTCTATGGTCGGGGTGAAGAGATCGCCATGCTTCACAAAGTCCATAATCACTCATATACTGTTTAAGTATATTTGTGCATTGCCACCAGCGCTGAGTCCCAGCTGTACTGAGCCGGTCTATTTCCTCATTCAGACCAAAGTTGAGGTCCCCCCCTAAGAAGAAGTGAACAACCCGAGTGTTCAGAGAGTGCAGGCAAAAAAAGGAATGAAAGAATGAGGGGTCATCTACATTTGGGCCATATCAATCAATCAACTTTATTGTCATTGAATCAGATACAATGAAATTTACATTTCAGTACAATCTTTCTCCAGATCAGACAAACAACACATAAACAAACCGGAGCAGATCGACTGTGGTCATGCGCAAATTCCAGCGCTACCGTTTGCAGATAAGGAAAAAGGGCAACAATAGGGAAGGAGGGGAGGGTGTGTGGAGGTACTAAAAAACATGTCCATTTCCCTAGACTCATGGGAGCACAGAGACATGAGCAGGAATAAAGGCCTCCAACATATAAAGCACAAACTCTGGCAGTCACAAAGACATAGGACACGTAATGGTGGGTGGGAGGGTAACAGGAACCCCCACGCCCCCAATCAGACCAGGTATGCAGGGGAGGACGGAGTTGATAAACAACTGGACTGATTGAGGGTAATAAACGGTATGACTGGAATATATCTGATCAATCCTATGTTTTTTTTCTAACCCATGAAATATTTTCATATGATCTTTTTAGTTGTAAAGTTAACATTAATAGTTTCATTTGAAGTACAATACATTTTAACAACACTTGGTCTGTAATTTTTAAACTTTATACCAATCAGTCAGACATAAACAATCAAAATAAAATGTTACATTTGTGAGTGCACAGAATACATACTGAGAACAGATTATTAATGGGCTGTCAAAATAAGACACTTGTGGATAGAAGTTGTGGTGAGAGTAAGTAAGTAAGTAAGTAAAGTTTATTTATATAGCGCCTTTCACAGATATACATCACAAAGCGCTTTACAATATAAACAAAAAAACAAAACAAAGAAAACATTGAAAAAAAAAACAGAGATTTGGGGGTACCAGATACAATATTTGGGCAAGATTTGGGGTACCATCAGGGGACCTACACTGTAAATTATGACTTAAAGTGGGACATTTACTCGGGCTTGGGCAAAGAGAAATATTGGGGCAAACTTCAAGATTTGGGGTACCATCAGGGGATCTACATTGTAAATTATGAGATAAAGTGGGACATTGGCTTGTGTAAGGAACTAAAGTCTTGGGCAGAAATATTGGGGCAAACTTCAATACAATATTTGGGCAAAAAAATAAAGATGGGAGCAGAAGAAAATGTAAACAAAATGGAGGGAGGGAGTAGCATATTACACACAGTCACAACAACCGAAAAACACATCAAGGAGGGTGGGGGGGTCAGGATCTCCACCAGCAGCAAGGACACGGCACAGCTGACCGACCTTCACTCCCAGTAGAGGGGGGGGGAGGCGAGTTAGGTGAGAGAGCGTAGAGAAGGCGGGGGGGGGCTGAGCAGTCGCTTCATTCACTCTGTTGAGTAGGAGATTGTTTTCAGGGTCACCAGATAAGATAACAGAATGTGTTTGGAGCAGGCAGTCCTGTTTGTTACAGCCGCCTTAAATGTCTGTTTCACTGGCTTCATCCCGTCCAAATTCCACATCCTGGCCAGTCCCATCTGATCCGTGTAGTTCGACACATCGATCGAAATTCACTCCGCGCCAGAGTTCGTTCGCAGTCAGTCCTACGAGACAACTCAGTCCTCGCGAGTGTTTCAGTGTTCATTCAGAGTACATTCTAAAAGCAGATTTATTTAAATCAGTGACTTTTGAGGGGCCTGCAGACATTACATATTGATAGTTTTTGCGTGTGTATCTGTTGTGATTATAATACCAGACTCTAAGAGGAAACGCATAAACCTCTCGGTAACATCTGACTCAAGCTAACCTTTGTTGACGTGTCTCATGAGATGTGTTTCTGAACAATCAGACAGGTTTCAGCCTCAAGACCTGAACCCAGTTTGTTGCAGACCGAAGCACCATTTTCAGAGCTATAAGTGTGAATGATATCATAGCTCTTTAAATGGTACTGCAGTATGCAGTCAAATAATCAACTGAACTCCAGCATTGCTGTGGAGGAAATCCAGAAATCTGTGACCAAAAGACACACCTAATAAACCTCATCTTGAAGTTAGTTACGCTAAGACTTAAACGTCCCATATTCTGCATAATTCACCCTCTAAAGATCTTTTAACGGTCATATCAGTCCCAAAGACTGTGTCTGAGACCCAAAAGTGTTTAAATATTTTCACCATTTTCATGTCCTTATTCTCATTTTTGGAAAATGTGTTTTGAGCTAATGCTAAAATGGGTGGTTTCAAAATCTTTCCCCTGCTGACATCAAAAAGAGAGAAGACTACTCCTCTCTAGAGGACAGAGCCAATCACGAGCACCTTTGGCTACCTGAGCCCACCCTCGCCTTTTAAAAACCACGGGAGCGCACATTCTCACAAACGTTAGCAAACAGTCATGGTGAAGCTACGAGCAAAGCACAGCAGCATAAAGGTCTTGTTTTACTCCCTTCATCTGAGACCCTGAAGACCCACCAACATCTCGTGAAGGCTCAGAAAAGAGATGGGCGCGGCTTAGAGAAGCTCTGCTTCCCAACTGCCCCGCTCGTTTGAAAGGAAAGCTTAGCTTCAGGAGGTTGGATGAGGGGGTGGAAGAACAACAGCTGACCTTGAAGTAAGTGTCAGATTGACCAATGCAGAGCTTTTACATGTTATTGAGATGTAAAAGAAATGGTTCAGAGTAGATAGAAAGTGAAGAATATGGGATATTTAAATATTTGCATGCATACTATTGTGACCAAAATATCACACTTTGAGAAAAAAAATTACTGTATTAAAGCGGCTCTCTGGAGCATTTTTCTATGTATCAAAGTTTTCTAAATGTTTTAAATATTTCAGGTCTAAACTATGATCTATGGGTTGAGTTCCACGACATCTGTCATTCTGATGAAGACCCTCCTTCCTCCTAGAGACCCCTTTCCATTTTTTCTTGCCGCTGACATTTGTCAGCCAATGAAATTCAAATTTCTGCATTCTCTCAACATACACGCGCATCTACCAAACCTGTACCAGTAGGGGGCGCTGTCGTACAGGACGCTCCGTGTGTTTCTCTGCCATCTCAGCCGTTCACTGAGGACTCACAGCTCATTTCTACTAAAAACCTACCCATTCTCCAGCTAAAGATGGATTTATTTTTATTTTTAAACCTTTCACCTCACAGAATGGCAAGGCTTGACAGGATTATGCGTTTATTTTGGTCAGAAAGTTCATCCAGGGCCGAGTCAAGTTCAGCTTCAGAGTCCAGCAGCAGCTTGGTGCTAACAGTAGGGATGGGAATTGAAAACCGGTTCTTAATGAGAACCGGTTCCCAGTGTTTCAATTCCTTGGAATCGTTTGCCATTTTTGCTAACGATTCCCTTATCAATTCCAGTCGGCGCAAAAAATAAAATAAAATACATTCCAGTCGGCGCGACTACGTCACCACGAGTCACTAAACTCACGTTTCTCCACCGTGTAGATTAGAGCCATATCTTTGTAGATGTGCATGGTAACAGCAGCAGTAACCTCCTCCTTCCATCCCGCTCAGCTGGCAGCTACATGACGTGCTGAGGGTAAAAACCTGATCAGCGTCTGGAGTTCATTCTGAGCTCTTACTCCAACACTCGACGCTGCTCTTGCAGCTTTTGCTCGTTGACTGTCTCTGTATTCTTCGACTTGGTTTTTGTGCAGGTGATAAAATATATTAGTGGCGTCGGAGTCCGTTGTTGGGACCGGGAGCTGGCAAACTTTACAAACAGCTGCTGTCTGGTCCACGTCGGTCTTTTTATATTTAAACCACATCCATGAGACAGAAGTTGTCCCTCTTTTAGTTACAAGCTCCTCGGTTTGGGTTAGCTGGTTATCCTGTTGACTCTGGTCTAAAACGCGTCCACTACCGTCTGCCTCCATCTTTGTTTATGTGTTGCTGCGCGGTGCGTTCATGAACATCCCGTAAAGTGCATTATGCTGTAAAACTTCTATCGTGGCTTAAACGATAGAGCTTTTTATCTGACAGTAGACATTTTCTATCGTCCAGATGAAATATTTCCTCATAACGCACAGCCCTACCTGTCTGAGAGGGTGTTCTCCACAGCTGGAGACACAATAAGTCCAGAAAGATCACGTGTCCTTCCTGAAAAAGCAGATATGCTCATTTTTCTGCAGAAGAATTGTTAATTTTCCATAGTTGATGGTTGCAAAATTGCACAATGCACAGTTCCATTAAACTTGACTTGAGTTGTATTTGTTGCTGGCTGATGTAATTTTGTGTGTTTAGCTCAGATCCTTTTTAAAAAGAGAGTTGAAATGTTACATTCTTGTGGAATTGCACAGAATAATTTATGTTGTATTTTATGTTATTTCTACAAAATAATATTTTATTATTATTTTATACTTAGAAACTTTTTTTTCTGGGCACCACTTAGGCTCTGGTTTTAATAAGACCTCTGTTGGATTTATAAGGTCATCTTACTTCTAAACTTGTATCTTACTCAAAGATAAGATATAAACCAGCTTGAAGCTAATAGATCTGTCTGTTCTCTTTTTTTTTTCAAATGAGAATCGATAAGAGAATCGATAAAGAATTGAATCGTTATACAGAATCGAAAATGGAATCGGAATCGTAAAAATCTTATCAATTCCCTACCCTAGCTAACAGAGCTAATATCAGAAGCAGCAGGGACAGAGAGGGCTCATCAGACCCTCGTAGTATTGTTGGAATAAGATTGTGAACTGTGAGTGATTAAACCCTACACATTGAGCTGTACAGTTCATGTTCAAAGTATATTCACCGCGTGCATGAGCGCACACGCGACCGGACGCGCGTGTCGAGATGTTTTGAGGAGGAGCCTTTGGACGCTAGATTCAAAAACTGCTCTCCTGATGAAATCTTCCAGAATGCGGCTTTAATAAAACATTTAAAATATTATAAAATCCATAATGATCAAAGTACAAATAAAGATTGTTAAACACCAATGAAAGAACATAAAAGACTTAGTTGGAGCTTCTGTCAAAGCACTTTGGGTGCTATATAAATCCAATCCATTGTTAGGGCGTAGGGCGTCTCATTAAGAACAGGTGTGAGATCTGTCAGCAGGCAAAGGATTCTGATTGGATGAAATTTGGTGCAGCGTGTGTGAGCTTACAATTGATTCTGATTGGCTGATATTTGCTGCAGTGGAAAAATGGTGATTGACGGGTTTCTTTGCTGTTTGAGCTGCAGGTACAAACAGATACCAGAACAAGAACTGGGACAAGACAGAGAAACTGGACCAGGAATAGAATCACATAATAGACTGACAGGTCCCAGAACCAGACCAGAACCAGAACCATAGGAGAACTAGGATCAGAATCATTAAACAGGATGACACCCAAATAAAAACATATATTAAAATAAATTGAGCTGATAGTTCATAACTGAGGTCAAATAGCATTAGTGTGCTAACATTCATACTATAGTTACTATAGTATAGTATAACATGTTAGCATGTTTGTTTGCTAATGCTAATGTTAGCATTAGCATACTAACATTAGCATTAACATGCTAACATCCTAAAGCTAACTTTGCATGTTAACATGCTAATGATAAAATATTTTCACTTTTGGCATGGGGACAGGTCAAGCACAAGGTTTGCATGCTAGCATGCTAATGGTAAAACATTAGCATGAAATGGGTTTTTGGGCATTTCAGACGCTAACAAGAGGGGGAACCTATACAAATTATATGTCATAAAGACCGACTTGCTCATCTGATGCTTGGTTGAAATTCTCGTAGCATTTCAATTAACTATCGCAAAGTTATTCACAAAAGACTACGGCAGAAATGGCGCAAAAACAGATTAGCCCTTTGATTTTCAGCAAAAAATTATTGATGTTTGAGAGCCTGCCATTTCGACATACTTTACCCGAGAAACTTCATTCTTGGTTTAAAATAGTCATGGGACTGGACTCTAAAATATTGAGGAACCATTTTGATTTCACTGATGCCGCCGGTAGCACGCCCTATCAAAGTTTCTTCAGGAACTTTTCTAGTTGTTCATTACTGTTCCTTTTGCTGGCTTCACCCTTCCAAACAGTTGAATCATGGCCATCCCCACTGATCTGTGCAGACACCTCAATTGTAATTTGCGCCTTGCCAGAGTTTGTTTGCAGCAAGTACTCCAATACAACTCCTTCATCGTGAGCTGTTCAGTGTTCAAAGCACAAATCAGCCCCTCCTGAAGCGCAGGACACCTGCCAATCACACCTGCAGCACCAACCCTAACCCTATGCCAATGAGCGTAGACCCGATCCTTATTAATCCAAAAGTGCAGTCCTCCAGAGAAGCAGTTGAGTCTGAGACCCCTTTCCGTTTTGAAAGTGGAAAAAAAATACATCCATTGTGTTGAGAAACCCGCAAAACAGATCCATATTGATAAAAAGTATTTATCCAGAAGGAATGAGGAAGTTGCTCAGGTTAGATGAGACAAGACAGCTGCAGGGGGACCACAAAAAGGAGAGATGAAAAAGTGTGGCTGCTCTCCAAGGAAGGTGGAATATGTTACTGTTCATTGCACCTGGGAGGCAGTTGGGGTTTCAGAATCTTGCCCAAGGATACTTTGACACATTCTACACACCTGGGATTGAAACCTGATCTCCTGATCAATGTGCAACTTCTTTTTCCCTAAGCCACGGTCACCACAAGTTATGAGGTTGTGTGAAAAATTTTGTTCCCATTAATATTTTTAACTTTAAACTGTACTTCAAACAAGCTAGTTATAGTTATCTATTTCACACAAACACGGTTCAGAGCTATCACCCCTCCCGTATAATCCTTATGCCGCGCCTCCCCTGGAAATGGGACAGCACATTGCCACAGTAAACAAGAGAGAACAAAACACCAGTCGTTGAAACGTTATGCTAATGTTCACCCTGGTTTTTCTTATTGCTTCGCCCAAACGTTTTTTGCTTTCTGCTAGCTGAAAATGTGTTTTTATTTTGGGGACTCTGGTATTTTTTCCTAAAATTGAAGTGCTAACAGCCAGCCATTTTAGTTCTTCTCTTCTGGTCCTGACATGATGATGCCTGTGTTTTGGCTACACTCTCTTATGATTCGTTTGAACCGTGTAACTATTTCACTTTATTCCATCACATTGCTCTTCTCCACCTGCTTGAGGAGTGTACCAGCTACCATTTTGTATGATCGGCCAACTCTTCTGTCCATCTGTTCGGCCATGATCGAGGAGGATTTTGTGGGTCCCTTTGTTTATCCATTTCACTGCTGCCCCACCACCTTACTCCCACCACTGCCGCCATAAGCTGGAACCGCACCAAACACACAAAATGGATAATGTCCAAATCCAGCTAGAACCCAGAGGAAACGGGACAAATGAGGCAGTATTCAGGTATGGATAAGATTCATCTGGAAGAGTGGTCTGTCGTGCAAACTAGGTGAAAACTTTGCGCCATTCTCTCCATGAAGAGCCCCCCTCCTCCGTCCTCTTGCCGATCTTCCCAACACAAAGACTTCTGCCTCAGCGTCCACGTTTACTTTGTGAAATTCACCTGGAATTTCCCATGGATTATTTTCCTGTCCCCTCCATGAGTGGCTTTCATGAGCACAGTGGTGCAAATCTCCAAAACCTACTCTCCCCCTAACCAGCTGCCCCAGTAAGTAACAACTCTCCTCCCTCACTGAACATGGTGCTACTAAATGCCCGCTCTATAAGCAATAAATCCTTCCTGCTGAATGACCTGGTTGTCTCCAAAAACCTGAACTTTTTCTTTCTGGCAACAACCCTCAAATTATTCTCATCTTTGCCCCAGTGGTTACTCACTCATCAGCCAGCCTCGGACATCCGGTCGAGGAGGAGGTCTGGCTGCATTTTTCAGAAACCAGTTTTCATGTTGCTCTTCAAACTCTGGCCACTTCTCCTCCTTTGAACCCCAGCTGATCATAGTGGGTTATAAAGACTTGTTCTATTGCACCATCATTTACCGTCCTCCTGGTCCAAACAGTTCCTTCCTCCAAGAGTTCAGTGACGTCCTACCCTCCACAGTGAAGCTGATGATTGTTGGTGATTTCAACATTCACATTGATGATGAGTCGCCAAAGCCAGGCAAGATAAATTTCACAGTTTTTCAAATGTTAACAGAATTTCAAATCTGATTTTTAGTTTATTTAAATGCTGAACCAAAAGTTGAAAGGATTTGAATAACAAAATGCATATGTTAACCCTCATCTCTGGGGAAATACAACTCATTTTAATACAGCATCTCCTGAACATAGACCTGAACAGTAGGGTGACCAGATCCAAACCAACAGGACAAATAGCATGTTGGTGGGAGACAATACATGTTAAATAATAAAGGATTTTCACAATTTAATCATTGTACTTTAGAATACGCAAATTCAATGCATATGCAGACTATCAACTAATAATAACTAATAATATTTCATCATTTATGTATCTTCTTAAAGAAAAATAATAATTTTAACACCTGTTTGGCTGGGATTTGAACCTGTGTCTCCTGTGTGAAAGATGGCTTCTCTACCACTGCACCACACTTTAACTCTTCCCATGCATTTTTTTTTCTTTTTGCTCTTTCTCACTCAGTTTGTCTCCTCGGGTCTGATGTAACTGCGGTACATAAATAATCATAATAAAACTATGCTAACTATGTAATGGTCGCTCACACAAAAAAGTCAGTTATTTCAAACTTCGTGGTTTTATTTACTAACCGGAAGACTGTCGGCTGTAGCCATGTAACAAAAAAGAAGAAGCAAAAACCACATAGTTTTCTGGCTCTGAACTCTCTCCCACTCCTCCAGCTATCATGCACCTCACGCTGCCTCGTTACCACAGCAACCCATAGATCAGCTGTTTTCAAACAAATCAGAAACATTGACAGAAACGCCACAAAATGGTTCGTTTTCACGCTACTCTGAGCGGTCAGACGTCGCATGCCCACCCACACACACACACACACACACACACACACACACACACACACACACACACACAGGTGTGTGAGAAGTAATCTGTCAAAATGATGGACGGCCTTAAGATTTGTCCGTCAAAAGTTTTTAAAAACTGGTAAATGACAAAAAATATTCTGTTAACGTGACCCCTGGATTTTTGTAGAGCTCATTCAGCTGAAACAGCACTCCTCAGAGTTTCCAGCGACATCCTGACCCAAAATGATGCAGGTGAATGCTCTGTCCTGGTTCTGCTGGACCTGACTGCAGCTTTCTACACCATCGACCACCACCTCCTACTCAATAGATTGAGACACTGGGTTGGCCCGTCAGGTTCTGGGCTAGGTTGGTTCACTTCTTATCTCTCTGACCACTACTTCTCAGTGTCCGTCTCAGGTCCCCTCACACACAGAGTCCCACAAAGTTCTGTCCTGGGGCCCCTACTATTCCTTTTATACCAGTTTCCCCTCCAGCAGATTCTGAGCTCATTCAAAGAAATCTCATATCACCCGTATGCCGAGGACATCCAACTCTACATCTCCTTTAAGCCCCATGAGATGTCTAAACTACAGCTGCTGCAGACATGTTTAGACTCCATTAAGAACTGGATGGCTGGCAACTTCCTACAACTGAATGAGTCAAAAACCCAAGTCATTATCTGAGCTCCGAACAAACTTGTTCCTAAAATCAAGGATTCTCTTGGTCAACTCGCCTCTTTCATAAAACCCTCTGTCAGAAACCTGGGTGTGACCTTTGACCCAGCTCTCACCCTGGACGCTCATGTTAGCTCTCTGGTTCGCTCCTCTTTGTTCCACCTCAGAAATATTGCTAAGCTGAGTCCCATTGTGTCACGCCCTGAACTGGAGATCATTCTCCACGCCTTCATCACTTCTGGCTTGGACTACTGTAACTCACTTTTCACCTGTCTGAACATTCTCTATCGATCACCTAAAGGTGGTTCAGAATGCCTGCGCCAGGCTTCTGACCATATCCTCCATATCACCCATATCACCCCAATACTTCTCCAACTCCACTGGCTACCCATTAACTCCAGAGTCCAATTCAAAATCCTGGTTCTGGTCTAATGGGCCCTACATGGACCAGCACCAGCCTACATCAGCGACCTCCTACACTCCTACTCCTCCTGCAGATCCCTGAGGTCTGGTGACCACAACCTCCTGGCTGTGAAGCGCACCAGACTAAAAACTAAAGGTGACAAAGTCTTTGCTGCCGTGGCCCCCAGGCTATGGAACGCCGTCCCCCTGAGCCTGAGATCAGTGGACTCCTTTTTCAGATTCAGATTTGTTTATTTTGGTCATTTTCAAGTAAAGGAGAACATTACAATAATACAATTTGCAAAAATTAACCAAAAAGGAGTAGGCTGAAGTCTGGCTTTTGTATACCTACCCTTTTTATAAATACAATTTTCTACAATACTACTTTGTAAAAAAGTAATTAAAAAAAGCATTAATATTACTAACTACAATTTTAGATCAATAAAACTAATCTACTAATCTAAAACTAATCTAACAAGGTTAACAATAGTCATTGAATGATTTGAAAAAAAAAATAGAAATAGAAAAGAAAAATAGAGTAAAAGTAAATAAAAGAATAGACGAAGGAAAATTGTGAATAGAAAATAATGATAACTTTTAGAACTAAATAAAAAATACGGTTCAACAATTACATAGGAATTAGTATCTTTTCAAGTGTGCAAAAAACGTTACATTTTCATTAACATTTTCAATAAGCCCTGGATCAAGTTTACCTCTTTTGATATTTTGACAGAATCTCCTTAGTGTATGTCTTTTTAAAAGATTTTACAGAGTTACATGCCCTTGTTGCTATGTCCAAGCTATTCCATAGTTTGACTCCTAATACTGAACAGTTCTGACTTCTTCGAAACCTGACAGAAAAACAGTCACACACAGACACAATCACTCTCTCTCCCTCATGCGTGCACACACACATTCCTGCAAACATACCAAGACACACAATGGGCTTTATGCACAGAGTACTTAGTAGAACTTCCGGTTTAAAATTAACTCACGGGACCATTTCTGGTTCCATTTGAAACGTGAAGATTTCCAGAGTTAGAGTGCATTTCCAGCTAAAGATATTGTTTATAATCAAAACGAGTAATAGTATAGTATAGTACAGTATGATATATATATTATAGCACTAAGAAATGAAGCCATCATATAAGTATCAGCGGACGGGAAGCCTCGACAGCTGAACACTGCTGTGTTCCGTTGTGTACCGCATCAGCTGAATATAATTCATCAGTCCGTTTCCACACATTTCCACTGAATAAATAACTACAAAAAGGAAGGATTGTGAACTTAAGAAGAGAAAACGTGATCATTTCTAACCACACCGTGTCTGCAGTCCACACTTTGCAGCACAGTAGTCAAAGTGCCGAGTGGACGAGGCTAACGGAGGAGGCTAAAGGAGGAGGCGCGGCGCCATTCGTGTGTTATTTCACTGGAACAACTATTCTTTTGGTGAATGAAGACTTGGTGTTTGATAACGTACAGCTAGACCAGAGAAAGTTGAAAGTTGGGAAGCAGTTGGAGCCCACGATCACGGCTATATAGATTTGTCTCACTGTTTTTTGATGATGGAAGCTACGAGCTAACGCTGTTAGCTTACCTTCAATTTCATGAATAAAGCTGGTTAGATACAGCTTAAAGTCCTTCACCCGCTTGCTCGCAGACGTCTCTGTGTGTTTTTCAAAAATCCGGTGGACATCGTTTACCGTGATGCGCGGCAGGTCTTGAAGAAAACGGGTAAAAAAATCAATTTTGTCCAGTTTGTGTGGGAACAGCGTTGAACCGGAAGGGAGGGGCAGCATCTATCGTAACCAGGAAGTGACCGTGCATAAACCCCATAGACGCTATATGCCCACTCTCGCTCCCCATGCACTCTCTATGTTCCAGGACCAGGGACCAGCGCCCTAGGGGTGAAGCTGGCTCTGAGATCCTGAAGATGGTCCCTCCCTTACTGAAGTGGGGATAAGCAGACCACCGCGCACCCCGCCGCAGCCGAGCAGCCCCCCACCGCAGACCCCGACCAGACGGCCCGCTCCACTCCAGGCCTCAGGCAGCAAGCAGAGAACAGGGGTGTGTGAAGACCCCAAGTCTCCCCCCACCTGCTCCAATGTGGTGTTGATGCGTGTTGTAGTAAGATGCTTTTAAAAAAGAGTGGGGGGCGGCCCGCCATCCCCCGCCCTGGATCCTAAGTGTCTAAATGCGTGGAGGTGGGTAATGACACCGGAGGAGAGGTTAGCCGGCTAGACCTCCCTTCTGCCCAGGTATTACTGGGTGTAATTTCTCCAAAGACCCTAGATGCATAATGTAAGAATGGCTGGGGTGGAAGTGTTTAAATTGTGCAATAAAATTGGGCCACAGGACTGCAGAGATGTTGTTCCACACCCGTGACGTACCCGTGACCCAAAGCCCTGTGTGTGGTGACGTGGTGGAGCAGAGGGAGGGAAAAATCCGGGGATGGGGAGGCAAGACTGGGGGGACAAGCCCTACCAGGGAGCCAGCTCCCCCGCTGGCCCCAGTAAGCACCCCCGTTCCCCAAAATCACCCAGGGCAGGGAGATTGCCGGCCCACCCATCCAGGTCCACGGCAGGAGCCCCACACAGCGCCACAGAGCCCACGGAGTCCCCCACCCCTACCCCAGCAGGGTAACTATACCTCCCTCAAACATAGTAACTACAAACTTACATAGGACATAGACACCCAGGCAAAGCCCCCCCCCCCCCCCCCCCCCCCCCCCACCCCCCCCCCCCCCCCCACCCCGCCCACCCCCCCCCCCCCCCCCCA
>SSNR01000454.1:331847-349356 GCA_006937965.1 Callopanchax toddi
GGCAGGCACCGGGGCAGACGCCCTGCCCCCCACCAGCACCCCGCCAAGCAGAACCCGAGCCCCCAGGACCACCCCAGGCCCCACCCAGAGACGGCCCGCCCCAGAACCCGAGCCCCCAGACCCCCCCGGAATGACCCAGCCACCCAGCAGCTACCTGCAGCCTCCGTCGCAGAGCACCCCAGACCCCAGACACGGCCGCCAGAGGGACACCCTGAGGCAGCCAAAACGCCACCCCAGCAGGAGACGCAGCCCTACATCAGACCCCCCATTGAGCCCATCCCCAGGCAACCCCCAGACGCCCAAAACCCAGACACCCCCCCACACCCACCACACCGCCCCGGTGGACAAAGCCCAGAACCCCCCCCCCATCCTTACTATGTGATGGAACTGATCAAAGTTGCCCAGAGAGATTTTTTAGGAGGGGAGGCAGAGGTCGTCTCAAGGTTAATATAGTCCAACAACAGATTCCTATACTGGTTCAAACTGAGATTATTTTTGTTTTTCCAGTTTATGAGGATCGTTTTCTTAGCGATGCATAGGGCCGTTAGAACCATGTGAGCTGAATTCATCTCTGTGATGACATCTTCTAAATCTCCCAGTAAGCAAACTGGAGGGGAAGCTGGAATATTACATTTCAGACACTTTGACAGATCTTCACATATCCGGGACCAAAATCTCTGCACAGGTGGACAAAACCAAAGTGCATGAATATAGGTGTCAGGAGTGTTGTCTGTGCAGCTTGTGCAAATTTCAGATGGTGCATAGCCCATCCTGAACATCCGTTGACCTGTATAGTGAACTCTATGTAGGATTTTATATTGAATTAATTGTAAACTGGGGTTTCTAGTCATTCTAAAAGATTTTAAACATGTCTGAGACCAGAAGTTTTGGTCGTAACTGACTGACAGGTCTGCCTCCCACTTAGCTATAGGAAGAGATATCGAATCATCTACTTTAGACAGTAACCTATATATTTTAGATAGTAACTTCGGAGATTCGAGATTAAGGAAATCTAATACCCTTGATGGTGTTTGTAGCTCTGTTCTATTAAACTTAAATTTATATTTTATTATAGATTTAATTTGCTGATATTCTAAAAATCTATTCCTGTCAACCCCATATTGTGAGACTATCCTGTTAAATGGGATGAAGTCAGTTCCCTCAAAGAAATGTTCCAGGTATATGATTCCTTTACTCCTCCAGTCTGAGAAGTTGATCATATTATTGTTTTGTAGGATGTCAGGATTGTTCCAGATGGGTGTACGGCTGCATGAAATCAGTGAAGACTCAGTCATTTTCAGATACTCCCACCATGCTGTCAGTGAAGAGCTGATGTTAGGGCTTTTAAAGCAAGCATTTCGTTTAATGTTTGAGCTAATAAATGGTAGATCTGAAATCTCTATATTGTTGCATATTGTCTGTTCTACGTCTAACCAGGTCTCATCTAGTGGGTCCTGCTTGATCCATCTTGAGATGTATTGTAGCCTGTTGGCTAAGAAGTAATGATAAAAATTAGGTACATCTAGTCCTCCTCTATCTTTGGTCTTCTGTAGCGTTTTCAGGCTAATACGTGGAGGTTTATCCTTCCAAAGAAATTTAGAAATAGACGAGTCCAGAGATCTAAACCAGTCAGATGATGGTTTATTTGGAATCATTGAAAATAGGTAATTGATTCTTGGTAAAACCATCATTTTAATTGAAGCAACTCTCCCCATGAGCGATATGGGTAGAGATTTCCATCTGACCAGATCATCTTCCACTTTCTTTAAGAGTGGGATGTGGTTTAGTTTAGTTAAATCTGCCAGTCTAGGAGAGATATTAACACTCAAGTATGTAATATTCCCTGACTGTAACTGTGTATCAGGACAGTTGGTAAAGGAGCAATTAATTGGAAGAACTGTAGATTTTAACCAGTTTATTGAATAATCTGAAACTTTTGAAAAAGAGTTTATCAATTCAATGACCTGAGAGAGGGAGGATTGTGAATGCTGGAGAAACAGTAATACATCATCTGCATAAAGACTGATTTTATGTTCTATGTCTTTACATTTTATTCCTTTAATATCTTTACTTTGCCTGATTGCTGCTGCTAGCGGTTCAATAAAAATAGCAAACAGTGAGGGGGAGAGTGGACATCCCTGCCTGGTCCCCCTCTGAAGACAGAAGCTGGCTGATGTCAGGTCGTTTGTCCTGACACGAGCTGTTGGAGAACTGTATAGGATTTTTAACCAGTTTATAAAAGAATTCCCAAAACCAAATTTATGTAGGGTTGCAAATAAAAATTTCCAGTTTACTCTATCAAAAGCTTTTTCTGCATCTAGAGATAAAATATTAGTTTCAATATTTTTACTGTTAGAGTAATCTATTAAACTAAGTAATCTACGTGAGTTTGTGGACAAGTGTCTGCCTTTAATGAAACCTGTCTGATCAGAATGTATAATGAGGGGAGTCAGTTTCTATGTGCTTTTTCCAGCTCAACCTTTGGTCTATTGTAACACCTTCGAGAAACATCTCAAAACCCATCTCTTTAAAACAGCTTATCGTGAACTGTAAATTGTCTTCCTGCTCCAATGCCTCCTACTTCATTTGTTGCCATACAAAAAGTCTGTAAATTTGTATGATTTTTTTGCTATCCCAAAAAATCAGTTCAGTCTGTTTGAACTTGTAAAGCACCTTGTGATTCATATCTAGAGAGGCGCTATAGAAATAAACCTTCTTCTTCTTCTTCTCTTTCTCTCACTTCCGGGATGTTCTGCTTTAAAATGCTCCAGCAAGCATTAATGGAGGCTCCAAGCAGTGTGAAAGTGAGGCACTTCAATGAGACAAACAGCCAGATTGTCCAATAGTTGCTTTCAGTCCAAAATGTATGATTGACTGAGGTTGACCTCATTGATTTTGTTCAGGTTTTCTTAATCGCTACAATATATTTATAGCTATACTATGTTAGAATGTTGTTAAAAGGCAGGAAAAAAAATATTTTGTTTACCAAAGTACCTATAGTACCTTTAATACAAAAAAGGTCACAGGTTGGAAAACCTGTGGACGTGAATAATACGACTGAACAACACTCTGTGGAGTGTTCAGACACCCAGAGCTGAACTCCATTAACTGGTTTTGACATTGTGTACCTGCCAAAGATATGAATGGTTTGAAAAGCTGAGGCTGAGCTTTCTGAGGTTCTGTTGTGGTTGGAGGAGCAGACTGGCCTTCAACATCAAACCTGATCTCATTATTGAAGTTCACATTCCCTTTAAAGCCAACTGTATCACTGTCAGCTTGTAGCTGGAGGCGAACTGGTGGCAGTGGTACATTGTAAACATGTGCTCTGATCAGCTGGAGAGTTGTCCTCAATCAGTAACCACATTAAAGTGGTCGGGAAGGATTTTCACATCCTAATTGAATTGACTCGCTGTGTGGGCTGCTGTCTCTTCACCTCTGCATCATACAACTCTGTTTTTTCTGTTTGTTCCTGCGTCCATCTGCCTGTCTGTCTCTCTCTGTCTCAAAAGTCTGTAAGCTCTGCTAAGATGAAAGAATATTACTATAAACAGTGTGGATGCATCTGGCTCACATCTGCATACACACACACTAAAATGTCCATATACCACTGGCACATGTGGCAGTGGTTCACCACTGCCACATGTGGCTGTTTGTCCATCGCCTGGGTTCAGCTATGCATATGTTTTCCCAGCACATTAATATCTTTGTTATTTATGGGTTTTTGCACTTATATATTATAATATTGGCAAACATTTTGAAAAATATATATTAAGAACAATTTTAAGAACGGATCATTTAGATGCTGTTTCATTTACAATAACTGAAAATTTTGTTATTCTTAACTTAAATGAAATATTTAGAAAATCCATTTTTAGAAAGGGAATGAAGTGCATTTGACTGCTTTTTCTCTGCATGTGCTCTTGCTGACTCACACACTGTCACTCCAATAGAAGTCGAAGATGACCTGCTTTCAGCAGCAACTTGAGTTTAGTGTTTTTGTCTTTTCATGAGAAACAATGTGATTTTTCAACATGCTACTAAATTCTAAAGATTATATTTTTTATTTAAAAAAAACAGAACAAACTGAATGCACATTAAACATTTTTGCACATTTAAAAAAAATCTATCCATCCATTTTTGCATGCTTATCCAAGGTCAGGTCATGGAGGAGAAAGGTCCAGGAGGGAAGTCCAGACATCGCTCATCCCATCAAAACTCCCCAGCTCCCTGTGGGGGATCCCAATGCATTCCTAGGCCACAGAGGATACATAATCCCCCAGTGAGTTATGTGTTTCCTTGGGGTCTCCTCCTAATTGAACATGCCTGGAAAATCTCCAAAGGGAGGTGACCATGAAGCATCCTAATCAGTTGCCCAAACCACCTCCGCTGACTCCTTTAGATGTGGAGAGGCAGCAGCTCTATTCTGAGCTCCACCCAGATGACGGAGCTCATCACCTTGTCTGTAAAGCTGAACCCAGCCACCTTATGGAGGATAGGTTTAAAAACTCCTATGATCCTGGGGACTGTGTTATCTGGAGTATCAGCCCCTGATAGGGATAGACTAATAGTGTGAGTTAGATCCGCATAGCCAGCAGTAAGTTGGACCTGTTCCCAGTGAGGGTTGGACTCCACCAGGGCTGCTCTTTGTCACCGGTCCTGTTCATAACCTTTATGGACAGGATTTTATAGGCGCAGCCGTGGTGTGGAGGGTGTCGAGCTTGGTGGCAGGAGGATATCATCTCTGCTTTTTGTGGATGATGTGATCCTCCTAGCTTCATCAGACTCTGACCTACAGCTCTTGCTGGGGAGGTTTGCAGCCGAGTGTGAAGCGACTGGGATGAGGATCAGCACCTCCAAGTCTGAGGTCATGGTTCTCGGCCGGAAAAAGGTGGCTTGCCAACTCCAGGTCGGTCGGGAGGTTCTACCCCAAGTGGAGGAGTTTAAGTATCTCGGGGTCTTGTTCACGAGTGAAGGAAGGAGGGAGCGGGAGATCGACAGGCGATAGCCAATAGTCTATATTATTATTCCAAATAAAATAATAACATTTTCTTCTTTACCTGTTCACTGTCTTCAGTGCCTGACTGCTCACAATCTCACTTGTGAGATCATTGTATGTCGTCTTGCATATGGCAGGGTCTAGGTGGGATAGAGACTTGAACCTTGGATCAAGTGCAGTAGACCTGTGAAGGTAGTCCTGCAGAGTTGCGGGTGAAGTGTATTTGGGCTTCAGGTTCTCTGTAATGGCACTCTTCACATCTTTTGTGATGGCACTGTCCTCCTCACTTGGTTCCATGGACTGTAGAATCCTTGTTTTCAGTGGCAAGATCATTGACACAGATGGTCCGGTTTCAGTGTTCATTAGAGTTGTAACCATTTTGAGGGGTTTGAGCACCTGGAGGATCTCTTCAGCCACTTTCACATCATCATCAGACAAGGTCACGGTGTCTCTGACATTTTTCTTCAGGGTCTTGTCTGTTATAGTGCTGCTATAGTGGAGTTCCACCTTGTTGTGACATCATGTATGAACTTATAAATAGGAAGTTGTAGCATTTCTTGCTTGGTTTTTAGCACATGTGCAGCTGTTGTGCTTCTGTGAAAGTAGGAAACCACCTTCCTGATCCTCCCAAGGAGGCGGTCCATCTTACTCAGCCATCAGGCTGAATAAGATGGACCGCCTCCCCTTTTGGGATGCTAAATTTATTGCATGTGCAAAGCACCCTATTTTTGGGCCCAGTCCTGCCTCATTTACTGCATTTATATGATTTTTAGCATTATCTGTTGTGACTGGGATATATGTATTGGGTCTCTCTAGCTTCCACTCTGCTACTGCCTCTGTCAGAACCTGCGCCAGATTAGAGCCTGTGTGGCTCTCATAGAAGGGGCGTGTCTGCAGCACAGGGCTTCTCATCCCCCACTCCGCTGTGATGTAGTGAGCTGTGATAGGTTGAGAGACAATGAGTCAAAGGAAGCTGGGATTAAACCAACAACCCTCCAGTTTGCACTCGTCAGCTCATAATCCTCCATTTTCCCACCTCATCACCTTCAGTTGCTGATGGAAGTTGAAGTTGTGCTGATGCCTCCAGCCAGCCAGTTTGGAGTCTCTGGTCCTTGTTCCTGTTTATCTGTAGGTGCTGTAGCTAATAGTGTGTCAGTGGGAATGTTTTCTCATGAAATAATGAGAGAAAAGAAACATCAAGCATCAAGTCCATTGGTTCATTATACCAGTGTTTTTCAACTGCTGTTCCGCGGCACATTAGTGTGCCGTGAGAGATCGTCAGGTGTGCCGCGGGAAATTATTCAAATTCACCTGTTGGTTTAAAAAATATTTTTTGAAAACTAATTATTATCTGCTAATAATATTCCATTATCGTGCGTCTGTGCCAGCCATCACCAAATGGCAGACTCTGTTCTGTTTGGAGTCAGACCACGCAGCAAATCCAAGACTTGGACCTGGTCCAGGGTGTGCGCTCTGGGGAATCGCGCGGCGCGCTGTGAGACGCTACCGCGGCCCGCTCGGCACCTGCACTCCTCCTCCCCCGACCTGAACCTGGTCTGTGGTTCGACTTGGTTCGGCGAGGAGGAGGGGGAGGCAAGAGGTCGCGGTCCCGCTGCCACCAGTCAGGAGAACCAGTCCTGGACTGGCTCTGTTTCCTGGTGGAGCAGCAACAGTCCCGACATTTTTAAATTCATACTTGGATCTGACCGGTCCATAAAACCAGATCAGCGGCCCACGGACACTGGGTTGGGTCGTCATCATGTCGCTTTGTTCCTGCGTGATGCACATTTGGCAAAAAAGAAAAAAAAAGTCGGAGTAAACCCCCTCAGCATCACTGGTTTTTAAGGGTCTGAGAGGCTCACTGGGTTTTTTCTCCAGTGTCTCCTGTCTTTGACTGAAGGTCCCGTTATTCTGATCACCTGTCAGACCGGTGAGGAACAGCTGTGCTCGCGCATGTCGTCATAAGGAGAGCGCACGTCACAGCTGTGTTTTTCAGCATAACTGACAGCTTAGAATTCAACAAATCAAACAATATCAACACTAAAAACACATTGATCTGTCAATGACTTTACCAGGTTATCCTTTATTTTAACACTTTGGGTGTTTAAATACACCCAAAGGTTTTACTACTAAAAACATGATGAGAGTCCTGCATGATGTAACATGGAGAATGAAATAAGGCAGATTTAATCCATTACAGATAAACTGGATGCTACAGTCACTTTTTGACAAGTGAAAAAAAAAATCAGTTTGAAATGATTTGATGTGGTAAAAAAGACAGATACTTTAATCAGGTCACCTGTAAACTAAATGTAATCCTTCACTGTCAGGAGATGAGAAGGTTTCTACAGTAAAACTATTAAAACAGAGTGAGCCTTAGAAAACAGCTGCAGTCCTGAGTCAGATTAATTTGTTTTAGTGTTAAAAATGTTTGATTGGACCAAATTCATCTGATAACTTTATACTGCTTTTACTGCTTTATACTGCTCCTCGAACAATGAGGATGGGTCAAATGCAGAGATGAATTTCCCCAAGGAGATCAATAAAGGATAAATTATTATTATTATTATTATTATTATTGTTGTTGTTATTATTATTATCAACCATCAATGAGCTCAGAAAGTTCTGACAGCAGCAACTAATCCTCCTCCCCCCGTGTTGTGCCTTGTGATTTTTTTCAATGAAAAAGTGTGCCTTGGCCCAAAAAAGGTTGAAAACCACTGCATTATACAATCAAGCAATAAAAATCATGGACAAAGAGCCAATCCGTTACCATCGATAGAGGGATTATTTGTTTATAAACAAAGCGGATAGCATGGTAGCAGAAACAAGCCGGCTTGCTCCGCTCCAATTGTTATTAGGGCGTGCTATGTATGTATGTGTGCATTTTTGTAGCGGTATGTGTATGTGTACATGTTTATAGTAGTATGTGTGCATGTTTATAGTAGTATGTGTGCATGTTTATAGTAGTATGTGTGCATGTTTATAGTAGTATGTGTTCATGTTTATAGTAGTATGTGTGCATGTTTATAGTAGTATGTGTTCATGTTTATAGTAGTATGTATATATTTGTAGTAAAGATGTGTGCATGTTTATAGTAGTATGCGTGCATGTTTGTAGTAGTATGCGTGCATGTTTGTAGTAGTATGTGTTCATGTTTATAGTAGTATGTATATATTTGTAGTAAAGATGTGTGCATGTTTATAGTAGTATGCGTGCATGTTTGTAGTAGTATGTGTTCATGTTTATAGTAGTATGTGTTCATGTTTATAGTAGTATGTGTGCATGTTTGTAGTAGTATGTGTTCATGTTTATAGTAGTATGTATATATTTGTAGTAAAGATGTGTGCATGTTTATAGTAGTATGCGTGCATGTTTATAGTAGTATGCGTGCATGTTTGTAGTAGTATGCGTGCATGTTTTTTTCTTTTTTTTAACCCGTGTCCTGTCCGGCTGTAGAGCAAACAGAATAATAATAATAATAATGCATCAGTTTTATATAGCGCTTTTCTAGGTCACTCAAAGACGCTTTACAGAGTTGCATTATTCATTCACACAGTCATTCTCACCGGTGGTGGTAAACTACGACAGACGTCTGTAGTCACAGCTGCCCTGGGGCAGACTGACAGAAGCAAGGCTGCCATTCTGCGCCATCGGCCCTTCTGACCACCACCAACATTCACACACAGTCACACTCACATTCACACAGGCAAGTTGGGTGAAGTGTCTTGCCCAAGGACACAACAACAATCTAACCCAGCCAGAGCTGGGGATCGAACCGGTGACCCTCCGGTTACCAGACCAGCCACTCTCCCAACTGAGCTAATGCCCCAAATGTCTGAGTGCCAGGAACAAGCCCAACAGTGTTGCTGTTTCAGGTGAGACATTAGAGCCACTGCTATAATGCTCAATCTGACTTGTATTTAAATATAACTTTAAAAATCTTTATTAGAACATTTTAATGGTTGATTTGAGTCCCAATGGACACGGAGCCTGAGAGGAAGGGGAAGGGTACAGAAAGAAGAGTGGGGGGGAAGTAAACAGAAAAAGAAGAGAACAAGAGACATGAAGAATCCACTTCTAGACCTGCAAATAAAGCACAAACATGCAAACAAAACAGGGAGAAAAATACAACAGCAACAAACAGCATATGGATATACAACAGTTGTGATATCCTTAAAATGTATATGGTAAAGACTAATTCAAGATGACTTCAGTGTCAACCACAGCCCCAGTCAATGTGTCTGAAAACACCTGAGTCCATCTTTATGTGAACACCTTGTTCCTGCACTGTGTGCAGTGGCATCGCGTCATGTAGGGCCGGTGGGTCCCGGCCCCACCAGCCACCAGATGGCACTGTGGTGATCAGTGGGAAAGAATAGTTTGCTTTTAGACTAATACGGCATAAAAACCCATTCTGTTACTAAGATATTCTGTTATAAATATTTGTGTAATCATATCTAAGTCTTTGCTTTGATACTGACAAGCTAAGGAGGTTAAATCCTCTTGAAATCCTGGCGATGGGCCAGCCCCTCGCAGCCTGTCTAAAAGACGAGCATCTGAAAATCACTGTGCACACGCTCTCAATAGGCACACATGGGGCACGACGCGATGGTCCTCAAACCCAGACCATCCAATTAAAACACTGGAATATCACATGTAATGTTACCTTTATGTTCGGTGGGAAAGCAGAGCTTCTCAGTCTAGTGTTGTTTAGCTAGTTAGCTCCCAGGACAAAAAGACAATTCGAAGTAGATGTTTAAAAATGTTTTGCATCTTTTTTTTTAAAAAGAACTGAAAAACACTGGTGAATGAACCTTTATTTGCAATTTCATGTATAAAATGGTTGTTTTCTTAAATTAGATTTTGATTAAATTGCATTTCTAATGTGAAAGTTTGTGCTACAAATATATTTGAGTTGTGCCCCACCTAACATATGATGCCAGAGAACTGCCTGTGTGTGTATATGTGCGCCAACGTATGTAAGGTTTCTCTATAGAAACATTCAATAATAAGTTTGAGGAGCCACAGACCCGCCCCCAAGGCCCATGGAGGACGCGGAGGAGCTCTGGGCCCCAGACGTCCAGAGGCCACCCAGGGCACGGACACCCCAGGGAGACCACCGCCAGGGCAGCCGCAAACTCGCCCCCAGAGAGCACAGAGGCTCACCCCGCGTGGGTCACCTGGCAGTCGCCGCACTAGAGCTCACGGGGGCCACGGCGAGGGGCTCACAGGCACCACCCGCAGCCGGCCATCCAGGGCAGATCCAGCTGGAACCAGAGACCCAAGACCCAGGGGCGAACCAGCCCCAGCAGAGGCCCGACCGCACCAGGGGGCCCAGATCCCGCCAGGCAGCCGCAGGGGGGAGAGCAGGCAGACACCCCCAGCACCCAGACCCCGAGACACCCCAATACGCCAGCGAAGAAGGCATCACACAATGCCGAGGCACAGCCAGGGAGGACAGTCTCAACAGAGGAGGGCCTAGCATGTCTCAGAAGGGGGGGAGGGGGGACCAGACCCGACAGATAAACAGTCACACACAGACACAATCACACGTTCCCACCCTCATGCACACACACACACACACACACACACACATCCCTGCAAACATACCAAGATACACAATAGACGCTGTACACCCACTCTCACTCCTCATGCAAACTCTATGTTCCCAGAATCTGTCCCAGACAGTGCTTTAAGTGGGGCGGTACGGAACGGTACGCCATACCGGGACTTCTAAATTTGACCCCTCAGCGTACCGGGACTTATTTCCAGCGTTCCGTCCGTACCGAGAGTTTTTCCGGTATTACATCAATATAATTTTGAGCTTTTCCGGTGGCCGTAGTTTCCTCATATTATGAGCAGCGCATGGCGGGAGGTGCGGAGGGCGAGCGCGGTGCAGGAGAAACGCAGGTGGATGAGAGAACTCATCTGTCAGCCGTATTTAGTGACTCCAGGAGGGTGGCAGAATTTGGTGAAACACCGGATGAGAGAGGAAAAGCGGGGACTCGCGTCCCCTGAACGGACCGCTCCATAGTTGGCTCAGGGCTCGGTCCTGGAGGCGAGTCCCGCTGACTCGCAAAACTGCGTTCCCTCCTCCAGCTCCAGATCTGTTGCTGCTGCAGCAGGTTGCAAGACACCCCACGTCAGGAAGCTGAGATAAGTCTTCAAATTGGTATTAAAAGACAATAATTTAAATATTGATGACGGAGTTGGAAAGAGCTCGCGCGCTTATGGAGAGGAAAGCTGCACGTCGTGACGCAGCTGGAGTCTGGAGAGGAGCAGGGTGCCATGGCGCAGTGGATCAGACAGGTGGAGGGACTGAGGAGGAGCTGAGAGAGCAGCAGGTAGACTCTTTAGTAATGATCAGACTATTGTCAGTAATAAGTTTGTTCTTTTTGGGCATAAAATGGACCAGAGTGTAAAAACAGTCGACTTTTCTGTGTCTGAAAAGCTGTAGAAAAACAACTATTTTTCTCGAATGTTATTTCAACCACAAACTAATTAATGGGGATCTTGTGCTCAAGAATACATGTTTAATTATTTAAATATATATATAAATAATAGATTTCTATTGGTATTGTAAATATATATCTATAACTAATATATTTCTATATGATGGATGGATGATGTCTACATGGTGCCTTCAAGTTTTTATATTTTTTCATCCTAGAAAAAGTCAGTAAAACCTGTTTTTATCCAAATGAAGGAGATTTATGGTTCATTTTCTACAGATCAAGTAGCCATTAGCCCTCATCATCACTACAATGTGAAATTTACAGTCAATCAATGTGATTGGTATTGGTGATCGGCAGCAAAAAACGTGATCGGAGCGTCCCTAATTATTATAAATAATAACCTGATGAAGTTTAGATTTAAAGGTTGTAATAGGTGTCAGAGTATAAATCTCAGGGTGTTTAGTAAATGTTCCAGTCTCATGCTGCTGCAGAGCTGAAGACAGTAGAGGTGTTGGAGATGATGAGCTGAAGATCTTCACTAGACCTCCTGTGACATTTATTATGGGCCAGCTGTAGAAGAGAGGACAGATAGAGGTGTCTTGTCCTGAATTGTCTTTTAGACAAATAGAATCCAGTGATGGAGTCTACAGGTATGAAGGGAGGACGCATTGGGAAGAATTAGTGACTAAACTGATGACTGAGTGAACCTGAATTTCCTTCATGAGGATTTGATTTAGAACTGGCTTTGTTCTTTTGTCATTTCTGAACAATAAAACTATAGATATATCTCTCTCTCTGTATGTGTGTGTGTGTATATATATATATACTGTATAATCTCAAACTAATAAGGAGAGTACCGGCACTTTTTTTTTCCACTTAAAGCACTGGTCCCAGACAACATAGCTCCTAGGTTAGAGCACTCAAACTCCTCCACCACGATAAGGTGACGGTTCAAGGAGGAGCTGCCACGGATTTTCCCATTCAAAAATCCCATAGACATAGCTAGCGCGGCTAGCTGTTTTAAGTCCTGATGAGTGAATTTATACCTTAAATAGCAACATGATTTTTTTACAGTTGATGCCGAATGTTAGAGAAACACTGATACTGTTGATTGAATACGTTGGTTTATGTAGTTTAGCCCATTTTGATGAACATTTGTTTTTTTCCTAGCGGCCTATGGGAGTTTTGTATGAGTGGCCTAAAATCGTATTTTAAGTTATTTTGATGGGACATATCAGTGGATTTGACTTTATTTTGTTGTTAATTCACTTTATTAGTTGAGCTTTGTAGCATCATCAAATATGCTATAACCTCTGAACTTTGACCCCTGTTGACCATCAAAACAATAACCCATCGTTTTCCCAATAACTTGGAATAAAATGACTTTTTATTATATTTTAACCTGAATCAAGATTCCTACATGTGTCCAACTGTCCACTTTCAGGTGTCCACTTCCCAGATGACCTCAACTGGACACTAGCTGTGTGATAAAACACTCTTTAAAGATGTCTCTTCTTCAAACTGTAATATCTTGTTTACAGAACAGTCTCTACACAGTGTCCTATCTTCAGGGTCATTCACACATTCACTCAAAGTATTATAATGTGTTCCTCCTGTTTCAGGATTATTTTATATAAATCTTAAATCATCTGGTTTTCTACATTTCTACCTTGCTAAGGTTGAAAATCAATATTATTTCATATTTACTTATTCAGGAAATATGGTTTAAAGATCTGAGTCACGTGACTTGTTAGAACCTCTCTCATAGGTCCACTTCACCACTCAGTTCCATCTTAACCTTTCCACTTCCTGACACACGTCAGTTCTCGTTCAGCCAGTGACGAGGAGAGACGTGCACCATTTTTCTCCGCTACACGGTGTTGCCTCAAGGTTGCCGGCCTACCCTTGTTCAGGTCTCAGCCCTGTTTAAGGACAATGTTTACTTCTCTTCCCTGAAGTCTGACACCACCTGTCTGCTTCTCCTCACCCAAAATGGGGAAGAAAACTCCAGCTGGTGCTGCCGATCAGAAATGGAGTTACTAATCCACATCCAAGGACGATCTCCGTGGCCCACGGCGGTCCCCGACCTCCACAGGCGTCCGACCCGGACCGAGGGGGAACCTTCCACCTCCACACCGTCCCATCTGACTCTCCGACGGGTTCGATCCAGGAGCGTTTACAGTAATAGCTCCACATTCTGGTAACATGAGGCCTACTTTGATAAGTACAACTCCACACGTAACTTATCACACCAAAGTAGCTCTCCCTTTCTCCCTCAGTAACTAAAACTCCCTTTTAGGTAACCGCCCTAATCTTAAAACCACCATGAGACTCAGATCGTTATTTTAGAACACAATACCACCGTGTTGACAAATGCTAAACAACCTGCTACCTGCCTCTGCTAACTGTTATAATTGTCTGTCTGTCTTTTTGATATAATAAACGTATAAAGTCTAATTTCTATGACTCAGACTTCTATCCGTCAATAAAAAGGTACTACTAACTCCCTGTAATTAAAGAATCTAGAGAAATTAATATTCCCGTACAGAGTACTAGTGAGCAAAGGCTTTGAGCACACAGCTTCAAGACTGACAAAACTCAGCTAGTGACCTTACGGAAGATGTATAATAAACCCCAGGTTTTTTACAGCTGATTGTCATGACTTGATGGTTAGTGGTTGTTGTCTGTATTGTAACATTAATTATCTGACTGTGTTAGTTAGAGATAAATAAATATAAAGGGTGGCCTGAATAATGTGGTGGCATTTTTTGGATATTGTGTCTAGTTGTTTCTCTATTTGTTTTTGTGTTTTTCAATTTGTTAATTTTGTTTCTCAATTTGTTTTTGTGTTTTTCAATTTGTTAATTTTGTTTCTCTATTTGTTTTTGTGTTTTTCAATTTGTTAATTTTGTTTCTCAATTTGTTTTTGTGTTTTTCAATTTGTTAATTTTGTTTCTCTATTTGTTTTTGTGTTTTCAATTTGTTAATTTTGTTTCTCTATTTGTTTTTGTGCTTCCTCTTTTGTTTTTGTGTTTTTCAATTTGTTAATTTGTTTCTCTATTTGTTTTTGTGTTTTTCAATTTGTTATTTTGTTTTTGAATTTGTTTTAGTGATTCCTCTTTTGTTTTGTGTTTTTGAATTTGTTAATTTTGTTTCTCTATTTGTTTTTGTGTTTTCAATTTGTTAATTTTGTTTCTCTATTTGTTTTTGTGCTTCCTCTTTTGTTTTTGTGTTTTTCAATTTGTTAATTTGTTTCTCTATTTGTTTTTGTGTTTTTCAATTTGTTATTTTGTTTTTGAATTTGTTTTAGTGATTCCTCTTTTGTTTTGTGTTTTTGAATTTGTTTTAGTGTTTTTAAATTTGTTTTTGTGATTCTTTATTTGTTGTTGTGTTTAGTGATTTGTTGTGGTGGTTTGCACTTCAGGGCCACCGTACAGAACTCATGAACTGAACATCTTCTCTTGACATTTCAGTTTTTTCTTCACTGGCTTTCTCTGGGAAATCAGGATTAAACTGTTTTATCATCAAGTCTTCAATGGTTGCAATAGAGATGTGATTTACTGAGACAGGTGTTCTGCTTTCTGAGAACTCAGTATTGTTTGGTTCTCGAAGAGGACCGTTTACGACCCAGCCCAGGATCGTTCGAACTGCATATGGTCCGCCATCTTCACTGTGAATGATTCCCATGGTTCAATGGCCTTGTAAACATCACATCCTATCAAAAGTCCAGTATCTGCATTCAGGCGTGGTAGCTGAATTCCATGCAGATGTGGCCATCTTTACAAATCTTTCTGCACTGGAATGTTGTCTTTGGATACTGGGATATCTGAGTGTGTGTAAATAACTGGTAGATTGATGTAAACATTCTCCTTTAAACCACACACGTCTAACCCTGAGAGACAATTACTTTGAATGTTCTTTTCCTGTCCCATCGTTCGAAGCAGGATTTGAGTTTTCTGACCTTCAACACCAATAGGGATGGGACGAAATACCGTTTGGCGAAATTTTGCGATATAAAACGTGACTAAATGCATCGAGTTGAAAAAAATGGATCGCGAAATAAACACTAGATGGCGCTTCTGCGTGATTTGTGTAGTAGTAGTAATGCAGGCAATTTAGGGTTGGGCATCGAGCATCAGCTGCTGAACAGAATCGGATGATGTCCATGAAAAAAAAACACGTGATCTGCCAAGGCTGAACAAAGTATTTCACAGCTGATCACCTGAAATGCAGCCTGCAGACCCTCTGTGTGCAGCGTCTCTCCCTCCCCTCCCTGCCGTACCGTAGTTCAGCGCCAAAGTGAAACTAAAAGCATCTGCCGAACTTTTACTCCGTCAGAGTGATGTATACTTTGCGTCCTGCAACAAAAACTACCGTGGAAATACCAGAGGAAGCTCGTTAAAATACATCAACACGGTGGATTTAAAAGGTGTTGGAGGAGTGAGGTGAGTTTTCATGTCTCACTGCAGAAATCAACAGACACAGAGCAACAGTCAGACGCAGCTACACTCACTCATCTATATGAGCCAGACCGTCAGAACGCTGAACAAATAAACTGTAAAATAATTAAAGTCCTCCAGATGAGAAGCTGCTGGGTTCAGCCCTATAGGACCTGATGGCTGATAAATAAATGAACCTATTATTAGTAATAATAATAATAATCTGACAACACACAAAGTTGTGAGATTAATATTATTAATTTGCTTTTTCTGAACTATTTAATCTGCTTAGAGTTTTAATGTTTTAAATCTGTTTTATTGTTACTGACAGCAGCTAGATTGAAGTTTCAGCTGACAGAATGCTGCAGCATGTTGGAGTAGACTCTCTGTCATCCTGGACATGATCATGTTCAGTTTGAATTAAAAACAGCTGAATTTTCCAGTTGTTTTGAAGATTCATTGTCTCCCATTAAAGAGCCTCCTTCAGTTTTAAACCTTGGGTTGAGAGTAGGAGGTTTAGACGTTGTGGTCAGAAACAAACCTGAGATAACTTAACCTAGGGTTAGAGCAGCACTAAGGGAGTGCTCTGGTTTGTGTTTGGCCTGTTAGGCCTTGTGTTTCCCTGTGTGCAACTGAAACAAAAATAAACAAGTTGGTATTATACAGTGATATTGTATCTTTTTTTTCTTGATATCGTATCGTGAAATATCGTATCGTGACTCTGACATATCGAGGTGCATCGTATCATGAGTTTAAGTGTATCGTCCCATCCCTAAACACCAAGCTGTCTCATCAGATTCTCTGAGCAGAATGAAGCTTGGCTCCCATTGTCCATGAATGCAAAAGTTCTTATTATCTTATTTCCTTTTTTCAGCTTGACACAAACAGGCCCCAGTAGCTCCACAAGTTTCATTTAACATGTGTCTTCATTCACTGTTTGTGGTGTTTTCAGTAACTCCCTTATTTCCCTCTGCTTGTTCTCCATCAGAATCTCTAGAGAGGTGGAGCATGTTTGGATGACTTTTGGAGCAATGGTCACATAAAGCTCTTTTCTTACAGTCTTTGCTCAGATGTCCTGATGTCAATCATGGAAAAACACAGACCTTTTCCTTTAAGAAACTGTATTCTTTCTTTATGTGGCTGATTTCTGATTGTATGACACTCAGCCAGACTATGTGGTCTGTTACAGAAAGCACATGGCTTATAGATTTCCTATTTACTTCCACTGATCCATTGTCCTTCTCCTCCGTATTTTAAACTGTGTTTGAAAGGTCATTAAATACAACTGCGGTAGAAGCGGGTTGTTTACAGTCCTCCAGGAAAGCGTCTAGCATGTCTTGCCTTGTGTGCTTCCTAGTGTGGTTTTCACTCGCTACCTGCGGGCGCATAGGATCCATGTGGGGAAAGATCGTCGACACTGCATTTGCTTTTAGTGGTTTGCGCCAGTGAGTTCCTTAAGTAGCTGCCACTGACCAAATGACTCAAAACGTATCAGGGCTGAAATAGCAAGAGCACAGCTGTTCGTCTTTAGGGAGTTGTGTTCATCCGCAACAGGGCCGGATCTAGCCAGCCCCACTAATGGGGGCAGGTAGAATATCAGGGGGGGGGGGGGGGGG
>SSNR01000454.1:350552-373927 GCA_006937965.1 Callopanchax toddi
GGTGACGATCAAGGTGTTTTGATCGCTCCTGACTGAACACCGTTAGTATTAATGTTCATTAGCTCAGATAAAAGTCCAAAACAACACGTTATCTTAGACAGAAATAGATGAGTCTGGTTTCTCTATCAGAGAGGAGATCAGCTGACAGATGGGGGGGGGGGTCAGCTGGTCCGCGCGCACATCAGAGAATGGATCAGTTATGATCCTTTGTTCTGGTTAACTAAAATGACTGATTCTGATAGAGAGAACTTGATATGTGATGACAAAATGAACGCCTTTGTCAGAGGGGAATTATTTATCAGCTGATTCAGAGCGAGTCGTCGGGTCGGGGAGGATTTACGCACGAGCGCCGATCCGTGAACCGTGTCCCGAACCATAGAGGGCGATCAGTACAGATCACTGATCTATTGTGACCTGTTGCACCCCTCCTGAGCATGTGTGAGTTACGTGCGTGGGTCGGGTGTACTGTGATTGTGTGTGTGTGTGTGTGTGTGTGTGTGTGTGTGTGTGTGTGTCGGAGGTCCTGCTGTGTGTCCACTAGCTTCAGAGCTTCATGTGAGCACTCATTCACTGAGCTGCAACAGGATGTGAAGCTCAGCAGATCGAAGGGTCTCCCATCGGGACCGTGCAGTGCTGGTCCGCAAAGGTCCGCTCGGGCAGGCGGTTCTGGTACGCATGAATAAAATCCGGTTCTGATGACACCCTCCCTATGCATCTACCAATCAATAGCTACTTTGAATGAGGACAAACGGAAGAGAGCGCTCACTCTGACCATTTTTCACTGAAATATTTTTTAAATTTGGTATTTCTGCATGCAATCGCGTTTGGGGGGGCAGTCATGGAATTTGGGGGGGCAATGCCTCCCCTTGCCCATGCCTACATCCGGGCCTGATCCGCAAGCATCTTCCCATGGTTTTCTCCTTTTTTTCTCGTGAGAAAAGTTGTGGATATACTGTAGATATTTCGACTGAAAATCACAACCAAATCACAACCAAAAACCGCACAATTTGGCCTTGTAATCCTTCTCTGTATCAGAAGCTAAGCTGACGGAGAGCCCCAAAGCTAATGTAAACAACCTAACTACATAGTCCTCCCACAATGCCTTGCGCGCTCAAAAACATGGCTGCCCCCAGACCTAAAAAATAATGCTAAAAATGTTAAAATTATGTAAATAAACAAAACATTTGTGGTGTTTTAACTACTGTATGTTTTCATGTATCTGAGATACTTTTTGACATATTTAGAGCAACATGTCTTTAATAAACTTTCTGACTAAACTGAGCTTAAAGCCAGAGGTTAGTTGTTGTAGAGTTTTGTACTTTTAAACTTCTAGTTTCAAATAACTGGAATAAACTAATTATTTAGTCAATAAATAAATTAAATAGCTTTTAAGAGTGTCAGGTAAAAATAAACCCTAATCCTTTACTTCACTTTTATTTTTTCCTCATAAACTGAATTTTCTTTTTCAGCTAATTATCTTTCAAACTTGGATATTAGCAGGTTTGTTGGGTCTAGAACTTTTTCCCTTAATGTGAGTGTTGGGACCCCACTGTGGGTATCTAAATATCCAGTGAGGGGTCTTCAGATGGATTTTATAAATCAAATAAAGTTTTATGACTTACTATATTAAAATAATGTTACTATATTATACTACTGTATAAATGAGTCTGTGCTAGTGTAACTGCACAGGAGGACTCAGTGGACTGGTTGAACTGTGCAAAAAGGAGTAGGACCACTATAAGCTTTGCTTCAACCTACTTTCTTTTTGAACACTTTCATTTTTCATTATTCTTGCACCATGAATTACTATTATTATTCTTTTTTAAGTATTATTATTTATGTTTTCTTTGTATGACGTACCTGTTTGAAATAAATCTTGAAGTCTTGAATATTTGTTACAAAAGGCAAAATTGCAGCCATACATCAATAAAAAACATTTTAATAAAGACACATATTTTCTTATCCTGTCATTGTTTAGACACTTTATTAGCTGTTTGTTGACTTCAAACATGGGCTCTTGGGCTGCTGCTGTTTTGTGGGTCAGAAGCTGTAAAAGTTTGAAAACCACTGGTTAAGAGGACCCAAATTTCAAAGAGAAAGTCAGAGACTATGGTGCAAAAATATAAATGAATTCAATGACAAAATGCAGAAACTTGGGTAGCACAAAGAACAGCAAAAACAAAAGAACCACCACGTCTAACAGATTGATTGCAGGCAGCAGATAACAGCATCTTTATTAGAATAAAATAATAGAAATCCCCATTGTATTTGATACCATTGGGATTTATTATTAGCTCACTGTTTGATCCCTCATATTCCATACTGTGGTTGTTCACAGAGCAGCCGCTAACATTAAGGGATCATAATTTGCACAGAAACCTGCTTTTAAAAGATCTGAACTACGCCTTTAATTTTCAAACCCAACATCCCTACAAAAGGAGATTATTGGAGATCATTTATCACTTTCATTGCAGTGTAACATACAGTAGTGCTGCATTCTGTCAGTCAGAATAAATGTTATAAACTTGCACTTCACACTGATTTTTGCAGAGAAACTATTTCGTCCACATGGAATATCAGATGTCAGTTTGCTGCATGTTCAGCATCTTCATCGAGGGGACTCCATCAAAATGAATGTTTGCCACATTTCAGTCTGAAATATGTAGAAATGTTTAGTCTGCTTGTAATCGGGCCTTCTGCCTCTCCCTGTCTCTCCTCTGGCCTCATTAAACAAATCTCCATCCTGTCTGCTGTCCTGCCAGTTGGCCTGTTGTCTCAGCTGTGTACAAATAAAACTGCAAAATAAACACTGGATGGTTTGAGCCACATGTCCTGCTTCAAAGCTTCATTTGATCCAAGTATGAAATTAAATATGTGCTTCAAATGAACACATGTAATATTTGTAGCTTCCTGTCCAAGATTTAGTTCTAAACATTGTTCATGGAGACATGAGTACGGCTTTCACTGCATCTTTTTATTCTCTGCTTCTGCTGAAGAAACTTGACACATGTGGCTTGGCTTCTCTGATTACTTCTTTATTTCTGATTTCCTGTCTGTACTATATCATATTTGTATTTGTGGAATTATTTTGCTTCTTGATATAGTTTAAAATTTTCTTCTTTATTGAACAGAGGTGTAAAAAGAGACAACTCTGTGACAATTTGTTCAAACAAAAAGAAAAAGTCTGTTTAAAAAAGCCTTTTAAAGTTATAAATAGTCTCTCTAGTATTAAAACTCTGTTTATTCTAGATATTTAACTAAAGCATCATCTTCACTGATTTGCCAGAAACTTAAAGCGGCTCTCTGGAGTATTTTTCTCTGTATCAAAGTTTTCTAAATGTTTTAAATGATATTTCAGGTCTAAACTATGATCTATGGGTGGAGTTCCACAACATCTGTCATTCTGATGAAGACCCTCCTTCCTCCTAGAGACCCCTTTCCATTATTTCTTGCCGCCAACATTTTTCAGCCAATGAAATTCAAATTTCTGCATTGTCTGAACATGCACGCGCATCGACCAAACCTGTACCGGTAGGGGGCGCTGTCGTACAGGACGCTCCGTGTGTTTCTCTGCCGTCTCAGCCGTTCACTGAGGACTCACGGCTCATTTCTACTAAAAACCTACCCATTCTCCAGCTAAAGACGGATTTATTTTTATTTTTAAACCTTTCACCTCACAGAATGGCAAGGCTTGACAGGATTACGCGTTTATTTTGGTCAGAAAGTTAATCCAGGGCCGAGTCAAGTTCAGCTTCAGAGTCCAGCAGCAGCTCTCTGCTAACAGAGCTAATATCAGAAGCAGCAGGGACAGAGAGGGCTCATCAGACCCTCGTAGTATTGTTGGAATAAGATTGTGAACTGTGAGTGATTAAACCCTACACATTGAGCTGTACAGCTCATGTCCGAAGTATATGCGCCGCGTGCACGTGCGCACACGCGACCGGACGCGCGTGTCGAGATGTTTTGAGGAGGAGCCTTTGGACGCTAGATTCAAAAACTGCTCTCCTCCTCAAAACATCTCGACACGCGCGTCCGATCGCGTGTGCGCGCGTGCGCGCGGCACATATACTTCGGACATGAACTGTACCGCTCAATGTGTAGGGTTTAATCACTCACAGTTCACAATCTTATTCCAACAATACTACGAGGGTCTGATGAGCCCTCTCTGTCCCTGCTGCTTCTGATATTAGCTCTGTTAGCAGAGAGCTGCTGCTGGACTCTGAAGCTGAACTTGACTCGGCCCTGGATTAACTTTCTGACCAAAATAAACGCGTAATCCTGTCAAGCCTTGCCATTCTGTGAGGTGAAAGGTTTAAAAATAAAAATAAATCCGTCTTTAGCTGGAGAATGGGTAGGTTTTTAGTAGAAATGAGCCGTGAGTCCTCAGTGAACGGCTGAGACGGCAGAGAAACACACGGAGCGTCCTGTACGACAGCGCCCCCTACCGGTACAGGTTTGGTCGATGCGCGTGCATGTTCAGACAATGCAGAAATTTGAATTTCATTGGCTGAAAAATGTTGGCGGCAAGAAATAATGGAAAGGGGTCTCTAGGAGGAAGGAGGGTCTTCATCAGAATGACAGATGTTGTGGAACTCCACCCATAGATCATAGTTTAGACCTGAAATATCATTTAAAACATTTAGAAAACTTTGATACAGAGAAAAATGCTCCAGAGAGCCGCTTTAAGTAACTATTTCATATAGAGCTTTTCAAGACAAAACTCATGAAATACTTAAGATAAATATCACATAACACCCTCCTAAGATAAGTCTCACATGTCTTCAGGTTTTTCAACAAAACAGAAACTAAACTGAAAGAGAATTATAGAATATGATATTTATTAAAAGATTTTAACTCAAATGTTTTGCCAGCACTGGCGACCCGTCCAGGGTGTCCCCCGCCTCTGGCCCCTTGACCGCTGGAGACAGGCACCTAACCCCGCGACCCTCTGTGGAGGATGAAGCGGTTTACAGATGATGGATGGATGTTTTGCCAGTAGACTACTGTCACAAATAATTCTGCCAAATAACTTTGTAACATAAGAGATGCCAATTATTTTTTCCATTTTTAATCTTACATGGGTCAAATCACCTGTGGAAGGAATGACTTGGACCAAACAGGGTCTGAGGTCAACAAAGGTCAAGTTAAAATAACGGTCATAAAATAGTTTAAAATATGAGGTGTGTTTCATAAACCTTTTTAATTTCTCACCGTTCAGTTTTAGCTCAAAATCAAAATATTGTCGAACTCCTCCAAACACAATAAATTTGTTTTTATGTTGGTCTTTGTTGTTTAACTTATAATAATAATTATTATTATCATTATTATTGTTGTTATTATTATTACTATCATTTATGTATGCAGATGATCTAGTCCTCTTGTCCTCTACAGTGCTGGCCTGCAGCAGCTGCTCAGGGTATGGTGAACAGTTTAACCAGTGGCGTAAGGTTGAGCTGGGCCCCGATGCAAGAGTTGCTTTAGGGGCCCCCTCCCGTATCAAATCACCAAATACTATTGTGAAAAGAGTTGTGATGATCGTAGATGGATCTGATCTAAGAGAGGAGGGAAGCAGAGTACTAATACTGATATCTAGCTGAATGTTTTAAATAAGGGAAAAAATCTACAGTAAAACAAAAATATGTTTGTCAGAAAACAAAGGCACCATGTAAGCCTCTAAGGCTGGGTGGGGGACCTTTATTTGCTAAGGGGCCAATTTTTTTATAAAGTCCTCCGAGGGCCATTCAGAACGTAAACTAGTGATGTTCAGTTGTTTCAAGACAGGGAAAAATCGCCAAGTATAAAGTTCTCAGTCACAAAAATTTGTATTGAAACATGGAGAAAAAAATTATTCTTTGGTGATTTTTTTTTTTTCACTTTTAGGTGCAGGTCAGAAATATAATAAACATGTCAAATTTAACTGAGCAGAACAAAGTATTAGTTTTTAAAGGATCAGTAAGTCTTTGTAGATATGAGACATAAAAGGTCTGATAGGTTTGACTTAATTAAAAGAAAATGTAATTTTATTGGCTGATTGTTTTCTGGTTTCTTTCAAAAATAAATTTGAGTCCAACAGAAACAAGAATTGGATCCAGGTCTTTCTTCAGAAATGCTGAAAGTATATTTTTATTTACTTAATACCTTATTTATTTACTTAGTAGGCTACTTTACTAAGTATAGTCAGGTTTATTGAATGGAGCTCATCTTAAAGTCACTGAGGGTTTGTGGATCTGTTTACCATGAAATTAAGTTAAAAATCCTGGTTAACAAAAATCTACTTAACCATTTTCATTTAAAAAGATTTAAATTTACCTGCATTTTTCTGTTACCTTCAGTCTGGTAACCTGATTATTCTTCCAGACTCTGATGTGCTGTAACGGTAAAACTCCCGTTCGGTAAAGTTACTCCAGGTCAGACTTCATCATCAACACAAACTAATTTCACGGGTTTGGATGGAAAAAAGGCTCACTTGTCCATTTATCCTGAAAAATGTCCACTTTCTGGATCATTTTTCACCATACTCGCCTTGATTGACAGGCATCCAACTCTTCCACTACGGCTGACTTTATGTTGCATTTACTGACTCCCAGGGCCGGATCTAGCTAGCCCCACTAATGGGGGGCAGGTAGAATATCAGGGGGGCCAGTCTGGACACGCTAAGATTTTTTTTGTCATTACCCCCCCCAATCCCTTAAATGCATTAAAAACTACACCATCATCATATCAGTTCCTCTATCCATATATTTATTTTCATATTTGATCCCTACCCTCTGCATTTACCTGGGCTTGGGACCGGCACAAGTAGGACACTGGCTGATGCCCTGTTGAGGCTGCATTCATCTGTTTATGTTTTTGTTATATTTTAGTTTTTTTGTTCTTTTTGTGTTTTTTTGTGTCTTCTTTTTGTGTTTTTTGTTTTGTTTTGTTCTTTTTTGTGTTTTTTGTTTTTCTTTCTTTGTGTCATTTCGTTTCTTTTTTATTTTTTTATCTTTATTTTGATTTTTTAATTTTATCTAGCTATTTAACCCTTATTTTAGTCTTTAGATTGTTTTTTACTTTTATTTTTTAATCTATCTTATCTGTTGAACCTTTCTATTTTGTCTTTTAGATTATATTTATCTTTTTTTTAATCTATCTTAATTTGCATTGAACCTACCTTTTGTGTTTTATATTAGTTTTTATCTTTTTATATTTTTTCCATCTAATCTATATATTGAACCTCTCATTTTGGTCTTTTACTTAATTATTTATTTTTATCCATATATCCTTTATCCATTTTCTATTGTTTATGGTATTTCTATCTTTTTTATGTGTATATTTGTTGTTTTTATTTCTTTATGGTTTATAGCAGGGGTGCACACAATTTTTCATCCCACGTTCTTAAGGGAGAACGTGGCGCTCTTGTCTGGTACTCACATGGGGGGGGTTAGGTTGATGATGAAGAAGCTGTCGCTGTAGGCTGAATTGTGTGTGTGTCGCAGTAGTACTGGGCAAAATACTCACGGACTGGATCGGATCATGGATTTCAGTCAAAGATTTGATCATTCTTTGAATCAGCAGAAAGAAAAATAAAAGGCAAAAAACTTTGATCTCTATTTATTTTGTAGCAACATTTTTCTGCTCAATCTACAGCATTTAACTCAAGATGTCAATCCAATGCTTAAATAAAATGTTTAATCATATAAAAACAAATTAAATGGTGAAAAGACTTCTGATCACCTCTCGGGTCAGACCGAGCCGCTCACTGCCGAAAGCTGCAGCAGGTGGGGAGGGGGGGCGTGATGATCAAGGTGTTCTAATTGCTCCTGACTGAACACCGTTAGTATTAATGTTCATTAGCTCAGATAAAAGTCCAAAACAACACGTTATCTTAGACAGAAATAGATGAGTCTGGTTTCTCTATCAGAGAGGAGATCAGCTGACAGATGGGGGGGGGGTCAGCTGGTCCGCGCGCACATCAGAGAATGGATCAGTTATGATCCTTTGTTCTGGTTAACTAAAATGACTGATTCTGATAGAGAGAACTTGATATGTGATGACAAAATGAACGGCTTTCTCAGAGGGGAATTATTTATCAGCTGATTCAGAGCGAGTCGTCGGGTCGGGGAGGATTTACGCACGAGCGCCGATCCGTGAACCGTGTCCCGAACCATAGAGGGCGATCAGTACAGATCACTGATCTATTGTGACCTGTTGCACCCCTCCTGAGCATGTGTGAGTTAGGTGCGTGGGTCGGGTGTACTGTGATTGTGTGTGTGTGTGTGTGTGTGTGTGTGTGTGTGTGTGTGTGTGTGTGTGTGTGTGTGTGTGTGTGTGTGTGTGAGAGTGTGTGAGTGTGTGTCGGAGGTCCTGCTGTGTGTCCACTAGCTTCAGAGCTTCATGTGAGCACTCAGTCACTGAGCTGCAACAGGATGTGAAGCTCGGCAGATTGAAGGGTCTCCCATCGGGACCGTGCAGCGCTGGTCCACAAAGGTGCGTTCGGGCAGTCGGTTCTGGTACGCATGAATAAAATCCGGTTCTGATGACACCCTCCTTATGCATCTACCAATCAATAGCTACTTTGAATGAGGACAAACGGAAGAGAGCGCTCACTCTGACCATTTTTCACTGAAATATTTTTTAAATTTGGTATTTCTGCATGCAATCGCGTTTGGGGGGGCAGTCATGGAATTTGGGGGGGCAATGCCCCCCCCCCCTTGCCCATGCCTACATCCGGGCCCACTGACTCCAATCCTGGCTTGGGTATAACAGTTACTACCGATTTGATCACAGAAACACCATTGGGAGAATAATATAATTGATGGAGGGGGCCTCTGTGGGGCCCGAGGGCCCCGGTGCCCTGCACCGGCTGCACCGACGGCCCTATGCCGCTGAGTTTGACATTTTGTTTAACCCTGATTGTTTGTTTGTTTGTTTAACCCTGATTGCTGCAACTAAAGAGGACCAGAAGCTTAACTTTCCATCTCTCTGTTTAACAAACCAAGTCCTGGTTGTGGTGAGAAAAGTAAATTACTTGGGACACATTTTAAGAAGTAGTCTTAGAGAAGGCAGTCTTCTTCTCTGGCTCTCGAGGTGAGTGGATGCGTTTTACCTTCTCTCCCTCTCTCCCCCGGCTCTCTGTCCCGTCTACTTTCTCCGGAGAACCTGCTTTCATCTCCCTCTGGCCTTTTAACCATGAATTGGATCAGCTGGTCTAGGAATGTGATGGACAAATTTCTTTTTTCCCACTACTCGAAGATGTTTATATAAATTGGATTATGGCGACCGGGTTCTACTCTTTGGCATGTGTGGGACCTGGATTGTCGGGAAATTTGGAGCTGCGGGACCGATTGGCAAACAGCTTGGGCTCTGTGGACGATGCCGTGCTGTGTGTGAACTCTCAATCCCACGGGACAACCTGAATCACTGGTTGGATGCACTGAACTGTGTGTGAACTCTAAACCCAGCTGGCTGAGCTGATGCGTGGGGCTGGACGTGATCTGGTCGCGCTTTCGGACTCATATGCAGGAAAACATCTCAAAGAAATACTCAGCAGGGTATTATTATCAGCAGGGTATCTGTGGTTTGGACTGGTCAGCGGAGGGACGAACAGCTGAGAGGATTGCCCAGCCGGCTTTGGTGGATTTGACTGGCTTCTGGAAGATACCTGACCGCTAAAGACTGAAGGAAGTGAAAACCTTATCACTTCTGGCCCCTAACCCTGTTATTTTCAATTCTACTCCCTCTCGCAGGTGTTGAAACAGGCTGAAGTCAAAACAGACACTCCAGTGGCAGCTAAGGGCGGGTTCTCTGCTCCCCCCTCACTCACGTGTACTGATTCAAACACACACATGCTACTGACGCACAAACACTCCCTCCCTACACTTCAACGTTCGGCTTAAACTCTCTGACTGTGTGTAAAATGCTACTCCCTCCCTCGCTTTTGTTTACATTTTCTTCTGCACTCATCTTTATTATTTTGCCCAAATATTGTATTGAAGTTTGCCCCAAAATTTCTGCCCAGATTTTAGTTTCTTGCCAAAGTCAGAAGCAGCCTCTCTTCTGTCAGACTGCCCCAGGGCAGCTGTGGCTACAGACGTCTGTCGTAGTTTACCATCACCGGTGTGAATGTGTGCGTGAAAGAATAATGGAGCTTCTGTCAAAGCGCTTTGGGTGTTTAGAAAGGCGCTATATAAATCCAATCCATTATTATAAGTCAATCTCCCACTTAATCTCATCATTTACATTGTAGATCCCCTGTACCCCCAAATCTCTGTTTTGTTTTTTATTTTTCAATGTTGGCTGCATGGTGGCGCAGTTGGTTAGCACTGTTGCCTCGCAGCAAGGAGGTCGTGGGTTCGCGTCCCGGCTCTGCGGCCTCTCTGCATGGAGTTTGCATGTTCTCCCCGTGCATGCGTGGGTTTTCTCCGGGTACTCCGGTTTCCTCCCACAGTCCAAAGACATGACTGTCAGGCTAATTGGGCTGGTAAATTGTCCTTAGGTGTGAGTGGGTTTGTTGTTGTTTGTCTCGTTCGTCTCTGTGTGGCCCTGCGATGGACTGGCGACCTGTCCAGGGTGTCCCCCGCCTCTCGCCCCTTGACCGCTGGAGATAGGCACCAGCTGCCCCGCGACCCTCTGTGGAGGATTAAGCGGCTACAGAAAATGGATGGATGGATGGATGGATTTTCAATGTTTTCTCAGTTTTGTTCTTTTGTTCATGTTGTAAAGTGCTTTGTGATTTATATCTGTGATAGGCGCTATATAAATAAACTTAACTTTCTTACTTACAGTGCTGTAAGCTGTATGTGCAGGCTAACACTCTGGCACGTAACTTGGGCATGTGCTCAGAAACTGTTAAAGTGACCCTCTTTCGATCCTTCTGCTCTCCCTTCTATACAGCCCACTTGTGGTGCAATTATAGTAAGGCAGTAATGAAGAAACTACAAGTGGCTTATCAGGATGTTTTTAGAATCCTCATGAGGCTCCCAAGATGGACCTCTGCAAGTCAAATGTTTGTCACGAGTAACATCCCTACCTTTCATGCACTACTGAGGTTTAACATGTATAAATTCATTTGCCGGTTGAGTATGCTGTAGTCAGAGCTCAGTGTCAACTTTAACAGACAGTAACACGAGGCATTCCTCAGGCCTTTTTAAACACTGGAACAATTGCCTATATGGTCTGTGATGGGATGTGGGGTTTTTTGTAACATTTTTATACTTTTATCTGTCTTTGTTTGTTCTGGTTTTATTTTTTTATATCTTGTGATATGGACAAATATTTTGTCTGAAATAAAGTTTGATTAATTGATTTTTAGTAGTAGTAGTATTGTTATTATTATTATTATTATTATTATTGGGCGTCAGTGGATCAGTAGGTAGAGCAGTCGTCTGGTAACTGGAGGAGTGTTGGTGGTGAGAGTGGTCGTGGTGAAAAATTACTATATACAACTATGTATTTAAATCCATTATTTTTAATGGTTGGACATTTTTACTGTCCAACCACTTTTTCACATTCTATTGTTTTTGTTCATTCAGTCATATCGTTTCCTAAGTAAAATAATTCTGTTTGTCATCACGTTTTAAAATAGTTAGTTAGTTAGTTAGTTAGTTAGTTAGTTAGTTAGTTAGTTAGTTAGTTAGTTAGTTAGTTAGTTAGTTAGTTAGTAGGGCTGGGCGATATGACCTCGAATAATTATCACGATTTATTGAAGAGTTCTCCCCAAATAACAATTAATGGACAATAACCACCTGTACAGTATGCTCAAAAACTAAAGTTGTCCACTAGATGCGTTGGTATCATATATACCGGTATATATATATATATATATATATATATATATATATACCGGTATATATGGTGTGTATATATATATATATATATATATATATATATATATATATATATATATATATATATACACCATAATGTAGCGTTTGGAAATAACTTAGTTATTTTAACTACACCCTCTTCAGATAAACACAGCTTATTTCTGGGTTTTAATGGAAAGTGATAAACTGTCAATTAACCCTGATAATAGCTAATATTTATTGAAGGTATCTAGGTTCTTGAAAGAGTACAGTGAATTGAAATACCTTATTAATAATGTGAAGCTGAGACCAGATAAGATTGAACAACCATTTAATTTGAAAAACCTAAGAACACAGACAGATAAGACAGTTTGAAAGTTTGATGTAAACACAATTAATATTCTTAAACATGTTGAGGATGTTAAAGATAGGTTCATTGTGAGTTTTAACTAACCGTAGCATATGTTTTAGTGACTAGGGAAGTTAGTTAATTTAGTTAACCTAGTTGTGACTTTAAGAGTCAATTTAGGGCTAATTTGAGTTTGGAATGGGATTTAGTTTTGACTTAATTTAGAGTGGAAGAATTAATCTTTATCAAAGCAAACCTCTCAATCAGAAAGTGGTGTTCGCTCACTGAAAGGTGGACTCTCCTGGATCTGGCAGGCGTTGGTTTCTCCACGAGCTGAGGCTGGAGTCCCCAGACTCGGCGTGGTGGTCCTGGAAGGCGTGGCCGCCGAGGACCTCGCCGGACAGTCCGTGGATACGTCCCGGTCAGCAAGGGAGGCATTTCAGTAGACATGCTGAAGTCATTTCTGATCAGTTCCCGTGGTGAGGGAGAGACGAGAGGGAGAGACACAAGCAGGTCTCTCAAGGCCTTGTTCAAAGCTGATGAAGGTTCAGCTAAGACTCTGAAGATAGCAGCTCCAACTGCTTTCAGGCTCAGACTGAAGCATAAACTCTATGAGGACTCTATGAGGACTCTATGAGGACTCTATGAGGACTCTATAAGGACTCTATAAGGACTGACTCGTACCGGAACTATATATATATATATATATATATATATATATATATATATCATATAACAGCAAAAACATAGCTGTGACATTTGGTTAATCTTCTAAAACATCAACCACATGTTTCAGGTTTCTCCAGCTGGTTTCCAGTCACAGTCCTGAGTCTTCAACATCTCCAGCATCAGTTTCATAACATTGTCAGCATCACAGTGAGGGGAGCTGAGGTCTTAACACTGAAATCTGGGAGCAATTTTGTGTTCTCTTCTTGCCTGTTTTCTTTTGAGATGCTGTAAATGTTTGTGGCCATTTGGAAGGTGTATTTCATGGCTAATTTGGTAGCAGGAAGTGTCTTTGGTCAGGGTGTTTGTTTCAATAGCTTTAATGGTTTTAGCCTCAGGTCAGGTCTCTAAAGGCTCACACACAAATACACACACGTCAATATACACTAAATGCAATAACACCGTGCATGTTCATATTTATTACAGGTCTGCTTTCATGTTCACCACTAAGAATTCCATTAAAGAGTATAATGGTTTTGTTATTTTCATCTTTTGTTTGCTAAAAACTGGTTTGTCAAAATAAAGTTGCCCATTTGAACAATTAGTGCGACATGAAACAGAGACCTGAACTTATTGTATTAAGAAAAGTTTTGTATCTACAAAAGTTGTACTCAAGGTTTTTTAAGGTGTCTTTCTACTTTTTCCCTTACAGAGCTAATGCATATGCTTTTACATTTTCTATCCAGTTGTTTCTTTTTGTCTCACCACTTCCTTCCTCCTTTTTTTCTCTCAGGTATTCTGTTCTTCACAATGGTAACCACAAGGAGCAAAAAAAGAAGCCTCTGCACCTGAACATAGACTCACATGAGTCATGCTTGTGACAAACAACAACTCCTCAGTCACAACTCCAACAGCTTCAGCTCACACAATGTCATCACGGATTCAACAGAAGCACTGAAACCTTCCCACATCCAGAGCTGGAATCTCAACAGAGCTCGAGGCCTGAGCCCAGGAAGAACTTTAGAGATCAAGAGGAGGAGCTGGGCATCGCTACTGGTTTTAAAGCTCGTCCAAAACTCAGCCTGAGGTCACTGAATGTTCACGGGGCTCAAACCAGGATCCTGCTTCTCTCATGCTGGTTCTGTTGAGTTACTTTTTCTGTTTGCAGGCCTGCAGCGACTGAGCTGGCCCAGTCGAACTCCGTGTTCATCCTGTCTCGTGAAGAACCAGCAGCTGTGACATCATGTGTTGGAGAATCTCACATCTGATGTAATTATTGACTGCACTGGGGAGTCATAAAATTTGTTGCCAAAGTGATTTTCATATACATAAAGTGGACCTATTTCTGATTATTAATGCCCCCTGTGCTGTTTTCCATTAAAAATATCAAGATGATTCCCTTTAGGTTTTCAAAGGCTGTTAATTGTAAAATAAAAATAAGTTGGCAGGAATGAGCTAATAATACCTGTGGTGTGTATTCAAAGGAAGTGTAGAACAAAGATTTGTTTTTGCCAAGAATCATGTTAAACATCACGTCTCCATTTTTTTTGCCTGAAACTCAAAATGTTTTCCCCTCAGTCAAAGCTTCTCTGCTTTGCTAAATCCTCATGAAGATAAAAGGAAAACAGGGTTGCTTGACCTGAACTGTCAAAGTGCATTATCACGAGGTTTATCACATTATCACACTCTGAGTTCATCGCTCAGGCTTCATCTGAATGATTGTTTTAGGTTTCACAGCAAAAACCTAAGAGGACTATAACACATGAAAGCTGCTCACGCTGTGTGCTGGTTTTCTGTGCGATTACGTTTGAAGGGTTTTTTTTTGTTGCTGTTTTTATGCATTTCCAAGTGTGTTACTGTGTGTGTGTGTGTGTGTGTGTGTGTGTGTGTGTGTGTGTGTGTGTGTGTGTGTGTGTGTGTGTGTGTGTGTGTGTGTGTACATCTCCTTAAATGTAGTTTGTTGTGTGTATGTATGAGACTTTTTATTCCTTTTCTATTACCCTACATAACGTCTCGCTCTATCTCAACACACCATTTATTCCCCAGCTCTATGCTCGCCTTGGAAGTTATGTTAAGGACTGTACCAGAGATTTTTTTCATTTGTTTTATTCAAGGATGAGTAACACAACAGCCAATGGTTTTCTTGTACTCAAAATAAAAGTTGTCCTTTTTTTAACCTCAGTTGTAGACTTGTTCTTGTCATTTTCCTGTCTCTGCTTAAAATTTATTTTAAATGATATTTTCTCACAAGGTTGTTCTTTGCTTAATGAAGCTACATCTTAAGTTTTAATATTTTTGCGACTTAAATTATTCAAAAACATTCTGGGGAAATGCCATTTTCACAAGTATAAAGGTGACTTCACTGGCATAATTTTTCTTTTCTAACCTTTATATCTGATGCCTCTGTGTTCAAGTAGAACTGTGAAGGGATGCATTGTCTTCTTTTTCCAGATGGGGAAAAGCGACTGAACACAAAGTCAAGAAAGTTTGGGTTCCTTTTTAAACTTCCCATTGTTCCCCTCTATTTGAGTAAATAAGTACAAGCATTTAAAAAGCAAGAAAATAAATGCAAAACCAGGTAACAGAAGGAATACAAAACAAATCTGCAAATTGCATTCTGGAAAATTCATGATTGGATTTAGTCTCCTCTTGGTGCAAAATCAACTCTTTGCAGCTCTCTGTTAATAACTCTGTTATTTTTTATTATTTTGTGTCAGGGTACAAAAACACCACTAATCAAAACAAAAAGAGTGGGAAGTTAAAGCCAGCCCTTTAAACTATGTCAGCTTCTGAGGAGGGACACACAGAAGCTGTACCAGGGCCGGATCTAGCCAGCCCCACTAAGGGGGGCAGGTAGAATATCAGGGGGGGGGCAGTCTGGACATGCTAAGAATTTTTTGGTCATCACATCCCCCAATCCCTTAAATACATCAAAACTACACCATCATCATATCAGTTCCTTTATCCATATATTTATTTTCATATTTGATCCCTACCCTCGGCATTTACCCGGGCTTGGGACCGGCACAAGTAGGACACTGGCTGATGCCCTGTTGAGGCTGCATTCATCTGTTTATGTTTTTGTTATATTTTTGTTTTTTGGTTCTTTTTTGTGTTTTTTGTTTTGTTTTTTGTTCTTTTTGTGTTTTTTTGTTCTTTTTGTGTTTTTTGTTTTGTTTTGTTCTTTTTTGTGTTTTTTGTTTTTCTTTCTTTCTGTGTCATTTCGTTTGTCTTTTTTATTTTATTTTTATCTTTATTTTGATTTTTTAATTTTATCTAGCTATTTAACCCTTATTTTAGTCTTTTAGATTGTTTACTTTTATTTTTTTAATCTATCTTAACTGTTGAACCTTTCTATTTTGTCTTTTAGATTATATTTATCTTTTTTTTAATCTATCTTAATTTGCATTGAACCTACCTTTTGTGTTTTATATTAGTTTTTATCTTTTTATATTTTTTCCATCTAATCTATATATTGAACCTCTCATTTTGGTCTTTTACTTAATTATTTATTTTTATCCATATATCCTTTATCCATTTTCTATTGTTTATGGTATTTCTATCTTTTTTATGTGTATATTTGTTGTTTTTATTTCTTTATGGTTTATAGCAGGGGTGCACACAATTTTTCATCCCACGTTCTTAAGGGAGAACGTGGCGCTCTTGTCTGGTACTCACATGGGGGGGGTTAGGTTGATGATGAAGAAGCTGTCACTGTAGGCTGTTTTGTGTGTGTGTCGCACTAGTAGTGGGCAAAATACTCACGGACTGGATCGGATCATGGATTTCAGTCAAAGATTTGATCATTCTTCGAATCAGCAGAAAGAAAAATAAAAGACAAAAAACTTTGATCTCTATTTATTTTGTAGCAACATTTTTCTGCTCAGTCTACAGCATTTAACTCAAGATGTCAATCCAATGTTTAAATAAAATGTTTAATCATATAAAACAAATTAAATGGTGAAAAGACTTCTGATCACCTCTGGGGTCAGACAGAGCCGCTCACTGCAGACAGCTACAGCAGGTGAGGAGGGGGGGTGACGATCAAGGTGTTCTGATCGCTCCTGATATAACACCGTTAGTATTAACGTGCATTAGCTCGGATAAAAGTCCAAAACAACACGTTATCTTAGACAGAAATAGATGAGTCTGGTTTCTCTATCAGAGAGATCAGCTGACAAATGGGGGGGTCAGCTGGTCCGCGCGCACATCAGAGAATGGATCAGTTATGATCCTTTGTTCTGGTTAACTAAAATGACTGATTCTGATAGAGAGAACTTGATATGTGATGACAAAATGAACGGCTTTCTCAGATGGGAATTATTCATCAGCTGATTCAGAGCGAGCTGTCGGTGTCGCACCCTAGCCTCCAGCCCCCCCTGCTGTTTGCTTTTTGCCTTAGTTTAGAGTTTTTCCCTCCTGTGTTTTTGTCTACAGTTTTAGTCCTCTTGTGTGTAGTCTGTCCTTTTGTGCTTATGGTCATGGGCGTCGCACCCGTGGGGGATGTGGGTGTTTTAACACCCACACTTTTCTTAGTGAGATCGTTCAACACCCACACTTTTCCAGCCGTTTTGCCCCAAACCTCCTCCTGTCTGATTTCTCCTCAGCGATCGCTGTTTGTCCTCTCTCCCTCCTCCCCTCCTCTCCTGTTGCTCCTTGAAACCTGACACCAGCCGGCTGCCGATCACCTTCGCTCCTCCCCCTCCCTCTCTCCTGCTCTGAACACCGGCCGGCTGGCTGTCAATCAATCGATCAGCTTACCGCTATAAATCCCGCCTCTCTTGTCGTTGTCTTTCGGCTTGAGATGAAAATACACCAGGTATTTACCCAGAAATAGCTTATTTGATTCTTAATTTCCCTGAAAATGTCAGCAGAGGTTACCTAAAAAAAAAAAAAAACTTGTCTCTCAGACAGATCCTCACAATCCAGCTTTTATTTTCCTGTTTCTCACTCAGTGGAACAAACATGCAGAAAAGTGTAAGTGAAATTACTGTAAAAGCTAAATTTAATCCTATTTAAATAAATAAATATTTATATTTAGAATTAGTTTTTAAACTGAGCCAAAATGATTGAAGTTGGCATCAGTTTCAGTAAGAAATGTCTGAGGGTTCTTGCAGGTTCACAGGTAAGCAATAAAAGAAATACAAGTTTAAGTTATTACAATTTATAGTTACAGTTTAAGTAGTACAGTCAGTTAAAGCAAGTTGAAATCTTTTTTACAGCTAAATACTTCATTTAACAAGTGATGAACTTTGTAGGTCATAAGTTGAGCTGTATGGTTTAAACTGGATACAATAACACTATATTTAGGTTTCATTTTTGGAAAATGTGTAATGGCCTTAGATCATTCAGAAATGTGTCGTTAGTAATTCATAATTCAGACTTTATCATAGGTTGCATTTTAGTAAATTGCTGATTAATTTGTCTATTATTGTCTTGTAATATTGTTTATTAATGTCCTGATATTCACATGCACCACCACCATTCAACACTGTGTTTAATGTTACATTCACATGCAATTCTCATGAAACTAAATGTAACAAACCATCTGATGATATTGTTCAAATGAAAACAAAAGACAAGCATCCATTAACCCTTTAATGCAGAACAGCCACATAGTGGACATTAACTTTAACTCAGTTTTCTGTTTATCATGTTGATAAACTTCAATCCACTTCAGGGCAGTGTTAGTCTTTTGTAATATATTAACAATATGGATCATCTTGTATTTGCAATATTGACTGCCTGATGACATCATCAATTCAACATGGCTGACCATAGTGGCCATGTGCTGAGTTCACTAAAATTTCTACTGAAGAATGAAAAATCAGGTTTAAAAATATGATGATGTACAGGAGAGTGTGTTGAACCATTCTGTTTTTAGAAATTAAATTTCATGTGTGACCTGACATGTGACATAAATCTGGTCTTCCTATAGGTCACCTCTCAAAGTGGCACCTCATGACATTCCTGATGGGTGCACTTCCTGACCAGTGATGCTCAATCCCATAACACACCTGTAACCCTTAGTCACCACCTAATGGCTTAATATACAGTATTACTTTTTGCACAACATGAACATCATTCATTGGTATCCATATATTTTTGTAATGTAGTTAGGTCATTATTTATGTTTATATGTTTTCCAAATGTTTGTTTTTTTGTAAATAAAAGTAGTTAGATTAATATTTGAACTTTAAAATAAAAAATCTAGTTGCAAAATCAGATGTTTTGATATTTTCACTCCTTTGTTGCGCACTGTCCACATACGTGGACAGTGAAATACTTTCTATATAAAACCATATTTAAAAAATTTCAAAATGTTTTTCAGTTTAGGCTCATGTAAAGTAATGAAATCAATATTTAAAGAAATATAGACATTTTTTCATAATGCGTGCATGACAGGGTTAAGTGTTTCAATTAACAGTCGATGACATCTACGGACCGCATCCCCCACACTTTTGAAAAGCTTGCTACACCCCTGCTTATGGTGTTAGATTGTGTTCATTAGTGTAGATCTGTTTAGTATTTATAGTTTCTCCTGTGTCAGTTTGTCCTGTGTTTAGTTCTTTTCCAGTTAGGTCTGTGTCTGGTGTCTTGTGATTGTCCACACCTGCCTCTCGTTCTCCCTTGATTGATCCTTTGGTATTTAAGCCCTGCTGTGTCATGTCTCTGTGCTCGTTCGTCTGCTTCGTCATCCCCAGCCCTAGTTGTCCTTAGTCTTAGTCCTTCCAGTTTAGTTTCTAGTTAGTTTTTGCCTCTGTTTGTATTTTGCTCCTTTTTGGAATAAATCCCTTTTTTGAGTTTTTACCACTGGCTCGTTCTGCTGTGGATGTGGATGTGCTATGGATCCAGCGGATGGGAGCCTCGCTCTGCCCGGATTTTTGTGCAGCCTTGTGCCTCATCGTTGCAGCCTCCGTGCCCTCCAGCCACGTCGCTGCCAACCCACCTCCCGGACCTGGAGCCACCCGAGGACGCCGTGCACAGGGTGAGACAATTTACCGTACTAACTGTGCCCTGCGCACCATCTTCGCAGGCCCAGCGTTCCCTCACCGGAGGCTGAAGACGGCTGAACTCCTCTTCAGCCTTTTCCAGGAGGACCCCAGGCTGGCAGCGGCTCCTGCCTTGGAACTCCACTACTCCTATATAAGGAGGGAGTATGCGGCGGCACTGGAGGAAACTGTTTTGGAGGAACTTACCTGCTGTGGTGGACCCCAAGGTGACTTTTCGCCTCCTGTGGCCTCCTCTTGCTCCTCTAAACGTGAGTCCATGGATTTTGAACCTTTTGACCCCTTTGAACCAGAACCTTTGGAACTTGAACTTGAAACTTCTGAACCTAGAACCTTTGAGGGAGACTCTATTGAACCTGTGGTTTTTGAATGTGGAACTTTTTAATCTGAGCCCCTTGACCCTGTGTTTTTTGAACCTGAGTTTTGTAGACCTGAGTCCCTCGAAGTCGAGCCTTGTGAACTGGTGCTTTTTGTACCTAGGCCTTTTGAACTTGACCCCTTGGAACCTGACTGCCTTGACTCCTTGGAATCTGATGGTTCAGGCTTTGACCCTCTGGGACCTGAGTCCTCAGGCCTTGACCCCCTAGACCCAGAGCTCTTAGACCCCGAGCCTTCTGACCACGCTTTGGACCTTAGACCTCCTGACCTCGCTTCAGACTCCCCCCGTGGACCCGACTCCCCCCGTGGACCCGACTCCCCCCGTGGACCCGACCCCCCCCCGTGGACCCGACTCCCCCCCGTGGACCCGACTCTCTCCAGACTCCCCCCGTGGACCCGACTCCCCCCGTGGACCCGACTCCCCCCGTGGACCCGACTCCCCCCGTGGACCCGACTCCCCCCCGTGGACCCGACTCTCTCCAGACTCCCCCCGTGGACCCGACTCCCCAGACTCTCCAGACTCCTTCTGTGTAACAGGCTATTTAGACCCCCTAAGATACAACCCTTTGGATCCAGACCCTGACCCGGATCCAGACCCGGGGGGGGGGGGCAGCAGCCGGTCGCAAGTCACACCCTGCTCACCTGTGAGAGCTCCTCCGTGAAACGCAGTGGGAGCCGAGGAGTACACCGCTGCGACTCTCCCGCTGGCGACGTCTGTTGGACCTAACAATGATTCGGTCTGTCCAGCTGAAACTCCAGAGGCTGAGATCACTCCTGTGGAGGAGATGGAGGCGACCGTGGGCTACAGCTCTGATCCTGCTCAGGTGTGGATCAGCTTCACGCCCATTCTCCTCCGACCTCTGCACCTGTTCCGATCCTGCTGGATGGTGAGTGGACTCTGATGGGAGCGAAAGACCCAGGAACTGGGTCTTCACCTCAACACCGGGCTGATCTGGTTCATCTGCTCCTGGTGGCCCGGGTTGGAACCCTAATCCGGCCTCTGGGAACCGCGGTTCCCAGAGGCCGGAGTTACTTCTAGGGGCGTTTCCTGCACCTTGAAACATTGGGGGCTGAGCCCAGACCCTCACAGAGGAATCTGGGGGAACTTACACCATAAATAATGCTTTTGAACCCTTTCATGCATGAATTATGAGATCTTTAGCCAATTTTTCTTTTCCTGAGTGTTTATATTGTACTTTAGGCATATTAAAAATGATGCAATTGAAATTTTTTTAGGGACCTTTTTTTCATGGAGTTACAAAAATGTCCTCTCAGGTGGACCTCATGCATTTGTGTTTTTCTAACCATGACGACCTATGTTTATAACAGCTGAATTACCGGTACATAAAATGATGCACTGTAAAAACTAAGAAGTGAAAACATTTTAAAATTCTGCTACTTATGTCTCCCTTATGTCCCTTCACTTATGTCTGTATAAAAAATGGATAAATGGATGGATGGATCATATAATATAGTACCATATAAGAGAGGTCAACATTTTACCTATGAAATATCTGAATAATTAAAGAATATATATAAAATGATAAGATCATCTCTCCAGAGTAGTGTTAGAGAGCATACATGTTCAGATCATTCCCAGTTTTAGGACGGTTGGTAGTGATGTGAACTCCAGCTCTTTTAAGAGAACCAGCTCTTACGGTTCGGCTCTTGAAAAAGAACTGGCTCGTTCGGCTCTCAAACAACTTATCACGTTTTATGTATTTTTAAAATTAATTTATCACCAGAAATTATGTAAAATGTGTGTAAAATTCAGTGTGTGAATGTGTGTGTGTGCATGACTGTTGTGTGTACAGCACTTTGGGGAGTGTAATACACTCTAGAAAGCGCTCTGACCAGTCTACAAACAGACAATATATCAAAAGTTAATTATTTAAATCTAACTATCCATGTTCAATCTGTACATGGATGATTTGTCAAAGCTACTTAGCTGTAAAACAGCATGTATGATTGGTAACAATCTGATTAATCATATCATGTATACTGATGACTTGGTGCTGGTTTTCAGCAGCTGCTGAATATCTGTTCTGATTATGGGATAAAGTATGATGTGCAGTATAATGCTAAAAAGAGTGTTGTACTGATCTGTCGGACCAAAGGAGACAAAGATCTTTGTTTCCTGGACTTCTACCTGGCTGACAAAAGATAAGTGTTTTAGCAAAAACTAAATATTTAGGTCATATCATCACAGATCAGCTTTGTGATGATGGTGACGTTTATCGGCAGTGTCGCATCCTGTACGCTCAAGCGAACATTCTGATCAGGAAATTTCAAATGTGTTCTGAAAATGTGAAGATCCACCTCTTCAAAACTTACTGTACACCTCTGTACTGCACTCTGTGGTGTAAATATAAGAAAACTAGTATGCAGAAGCTCAAAGTAGCCTAAAATAATGATGTGAAGCGGATTCTGCTCAAGAAGAAGCCCAGGTCCAGTAGCGCCAGTCTCTTGTTCTGTAACGCTGATGTCAGCACCTTTCAAGCTCTAAGGTTGATGTAGATTTATCCTCCGTCTGAAAAGCTCTGAGAACAGACTCATTCATCAGTTGATCAGTTGGTCAGTCCAGCTTATAGTGCAGTGCATTACCAGTTATCCATGTGGAGACACTGGTATGCATGTCTTTTATAGTTTTTATTTTATTTTACACATATATATATATACACCGGTATATATGTTTTTTAATCTTTTACAGTGTTTTTATTGGTATTTTTATAGTTTTTTAAAAAGTTTTTCCAATGTGTCTTTTATCCTGTTAACAGGAACCCCCAAAACACAAAAAACGCCTGAAATATGCATACCCAAATTAAACTGAATGCTGTTCTTGAACCCTTTGGAGTACATAAAAAAAACTTGGTCTCCCTGGAAAGGAAACACTCTGAATATTTTACTTCAGCAATTAAACATATTGTAACTTCAACTACTATGTAGTTATGGAAGTTTAAACACACATAAATCAGTCTTTTTTTATCCTCGCCTGATTTTTTCCATTTTTTGATTTGCAATTACACATTGGGACAAGAAGATATGGACTGGAAAATTATTTGAGGCTATAGAATAAAGCCTTGGCTATTTGGATTTCAAAATTGATAACAATATCTTCAAAAATTACTATTCTAGACCTGTTTTATTATGGGTATGTCCAGGCGTTATTGGACAAATCCATTTTGA
>SSNR01000454.1:373937-391188 GCA_006937965.1 Callopanchax toddi
ATTTATCAGCTACACAGAAAACCAACCCCCACCCAATGCAAATGCATTGCAATGCAAATGCAAACGATTAGAGTGAGTAAACACCCCGCCCCCTTGGTCCTGCTGCCCCCTGCTCAAAGCAAACAATAGATACTCATTTACTTTTCTTTCACTAGTTTTTATGGCTAAACTACATCTAAATGCACAAAATGTGCTTTGTGTATCTATTTACTTTTATTTTACTAGTTTTGATGTTCAAACTAATAAAAAAAACAAACATAATGACAGCACTGCCACACGCACGCGCGCGCACGCACACACACACAAACACAGCTAAACAAAGAAAAAAAATAGACCTATTTACTCGTTTCCTCTTAGTATAAATATGTTCAAACAACTTTCAAACAAATAAAAACTAACTCTCTGACAACGACTGCATCTCAAACTCGAAAAAAAGCAAGCTACACCGACACACGCACGCGCGTACGTGCACACACACAACAATAGAGCAAGTTACGGTATTTTTTTATATCCTAACATCATCAAAACAAGCCGTAGCTGTATAAAACATTACAACTTACCTCTCAAGACTTAGGAGCGTTTTTTTCTAGAGTCAGAATCCACAGAGAACGCCTCCCCTCGGTCATCTGATCAGCGGTCATCTCTGATCGGTCATTTCCTGGTCAGAAAAATCGCTCCGTCTTCTAGTGACCAGCTCCACCAACTGATCGTGTGTATATTTTCGTTTTTCAGTCCGTTTGGACATGTTTTTTCTGAAGAAAAGTCCTCAAAATACAAGAGCGCAGGAACCAGCTCTGCCTCTACAGCCAGGGCGCAACAATTACGCAGAAAATACGCATGCAAATTTAGAAGCGATTCCAGAACCCACCCCCTCAAGTGACACCTTTTTGTGATGGAAATTTGATTGGTTACACGACTGTGGAGTCACAATCAACGTCAAAGCTGATTGGTCAGAGCTGTGGGCAGGAGAATGGGGGTTAGTCCTTTCACTCAGGATGAGTATCGGCTGATATTATTGGCTCTGGGGAGACCAAAGCTCAACCCAGTTGGTCAAAAGAGGTATCAATCAAAAGGGGAGACCTTGCGCGACCATTTTAACACGGTTGCATTGAGATTCAAAACACCTAGAGGAGAACACACGGCGTTATTGATGTAAATAGACAAAAAGGGCCCGGGGACGGGCCCTCTCCCCATACCTGCTTTTATAGTCTATGTGTTTTTTAATATGGTCCTTGAGTCCGACAAATAAAGATGATGATGATGAACAGAGTGCAACAAACTAATTTTAAATTATAAAAATAAAGTCTGTAAGTAAAATCCTTACACTTGATCTTACACTGGGTCCAGTTCAGCTCATAAATCCAGACTGATCTAGAGAATAAACTAGCTGATCATCTGGAGACCTCTAATAATTCTCCCCGACTGAGGAGCGCAGCGCAACATGCGCATTACGCACGAGTGCCTCTGACTGCAGCATTTATGTCTCAGTTCAGCTCATAAATCCAGACTGATCTAGAGAATAAACCAGCTTGTTGAATGCTCTAAGGGTTCTCTTAACTGCAGTGTTCCCGGCTCCGGACTCCGCACGGTGGAGCGTCCGGAGCGCTGCGCATTTATGCACGAGTGCCTCTGAAAGCAGTATTCTTATGTCTCATCACAGCTGATCACAATAATGCATCATTTAGGTGCAGTTATAACATTTGAAGACATGAACAGACTGTGATTTAACTCCTAAATGCGAGATGGTTTCGTTCAAATTCTCGTTTTTATTCAGTTAAGAGTTCAGTTAAGGTGAAGACGGTTGTTCTTGTGTGTGTGTGTGTGGGCCTCCAAGTCTGAAAACTTAGACAACTTTCAGACCCGTTTTTAAATGAGCAGGTTTAATTATAAATGAAATGAGGCCCCAGCCGGTGTCTATCAGCGGTCACGAAGCGAGAAACGGTTGCTCGCAGCCCGACAGGCTGCTGCAGCGACTCGCCAAGCGCTGTCTATGGCACACGCTCACACCAACACGTTCTCACTCCCCACTCGTCAACATATTGACGCATGGTCAGCGTCCCTCTGCGGCGCATCTCAACGAGCGGGGTACACCCCTCCCGTCCAAAAATGACGTTCAGGGTTCGCTCATTGAAAGTTATAGAGCTCCCTGAACGTCTGTACCGAACGACTTGAGAACGAGGACTAGGAGCCTGTTTCATATTTTAGAACGTTTTATAAAATGTACTACAATCCTTTAACAGCTGATACTTGAAATTATTTGAACCTTTTTGTTCATTAGACTTCATCTTTAACATAATCTGTTCTGCCTCTCTAAATAAATGCAGTAAATTTTAGAATCAGTTAGGGTTAACCCTAGCTCCCTTTTTTTTTTTACAACATAAACATAACTATTTTAATTAGGAAGAAAAGTCCGGTGGCCCGCGGCTTGAGATTATGTATGGATAAATGATTTTTAAATTTTTTTTCATCACCGTGGTGACGTCATCGAACGCGACCGTGCCACAGGTGGGTCAAAACTATATTCCTTAGCTCTTTCTCGTACCATAAACACGTTAAAGCTCACTAAGTTGCTGATGTTACTTTTATGAGTTAATGGAAGCAATTTTGTGGAACAATGAGTGATTTAGGACATTTATAAATACGTATTTATCCTATAAACGTGTTGAGCGAACAACAGGTGCCCTGTTGGTTTATTTATAACAAAACAGTGTGGATTGTGAGTCTGCATGTACTGATCTTGTTTGTTTTTCTTTCCTTTTTCTCCACCAGATCTGAGGGAGGCCTCCTTGAGTAAATGTAAGGTTTTTGGTTCTGTTTTTTTTTAAGACGTTTAACAGACTTTGTTCCTCCCTCAGTCTGGTAGGTTTTGAGTTGGTTGTTTTTTTGTTTTGTTTGGTAAGAAATGTTCGGGGCTAGAGCCGGGAATGCGCAGGCCAGGTGACGTCACTGGTTACTTCCGCCTCATCTGGAGCTCTCCAATCACTTCTCATCTTTATCAAAGTTTCAACCTGCCACAACGAGACAGCAGACCCGCCTGCAGCTGGTCGCGCTGAGCTGTCTTCACCCTGGACCAGCGTCTCATCCGCCAGGCCGACGCTGTGCCATCTGAACACAGCAGGTGGCTCGTTAAAGTTGGAGTTTTAGCAGCTCATCCTATATGTCGTAAGGTTTTGGACTGTGAGAAGGTGAAACCACTGGATTTCCACTGGAGAAGGCGGACCACTGGAACAAAAACTGAGATAGAAGAGTCGGGGTTTGTCATTGCTTGTCGGTTTTTTGGACGTAGCTGTGCTGCTGGTTCTGAAAAACCGTGCCAGCATCTCTCTGTTCTGATACCAGCCTGTGGTCAAAGCTGAGTGGAAACTAAGATCTCCTTCTGAGGAGACTGAACTCATCAGCCATGAGAAAACAGCAGCTCTACTGAATAAAGGTAGGGTTGATTTAAAGACTGTTGTTTTGATTGAACGTTTTTACTATCAAATTTTAGTTTGATGCAAGTTGAAATGAGTCAAGAGTGATAACTGTTGAAGTACTGGTCTATTTGACACCACCAGGCCGTCAGAAAGACAGAATAAAAAAGTGTAACTGATGAATTGATCACCTCTAAAAGATCTGGCCTGAACACCAGTGATTTACATCACTGTATGAAGTCCACAGCATCAGCTGATAAATAATAAATCACAGTAAATTTAGGGTGGTCATTTATAATATGTAATTGTTTTATTCATAACAGTTACTTTCCCTAGTAATTAGTTACTTTAAAAGTAACAAGGAAATTAAAATAAGTAACTAGTAATGTAACTAAGTTACTAATTTAAAGTAACTTACCCAACACTGGTTGTACCTGACCATTAAGCATTCCCCACAAATGGTGCTTCTAGGCACAAATACTTTAGATGGCTTACAGTAAACATGTTGAAAACATCTCTCACCAGGCATGTCAGCCCGCTGTTTCTAATTATGCCACAGTCTACAAAGTCCTTCAGCATCGTTGTGCTCAAGACTTGGGTGATTTGAAGTCAGGTGTTTCGTTAAGTCTAGACTCCATCCAGCCACACACTATCCCCGCAGCCCAGACTGTTCTTGAAGGTTGCCTGGTTGACAGGCTACTACAAAATGAAAAATCCGTCATTCTAGTCTGGGAGTTTCTACCAATCAGACAGGTGGAGTTCGACAGTAAATGTCATTTGTGAGATGCGTCAAGCTGTGAAAGAGACTCTAATCATCTCTGTGTTACTCACACTTTAACAGATAACTGGGTCCTTCAACTCTCTCTTTGGCTTTTGAAGCTCTGGAGGTACATGCAAGTTATAAAGTATTTATTGTATTCTTAATGGAAACAGTTTTGTATCTTTGATTAAATACTATATTTTATCAGAGACTCAAATGTTATATCTTGTCTCTAACTAATATGATGCTGCATGTCTACACGTCTTGGAAATGTATAGGATTGAAAGCAGAACAATAATTAATAATAATAATAATTATTGTTGTTGTTGTTGTTATTATACTAATAATTTGGATTAAAATGACAGGTAATTATATCTGTTTTTAAAGAGAAATATTTCCAAACTGAGAAAGTTGGTGTCAGAACCTGAACCTGAATGGTTCTTCATGCTTTGATCTCCTCCCGTCTAGATTACTTTAACACACTTTTCACATGTTTGAACCAAAAAAGCCCTTTATGGCCTTCAGCTGGTCCAGAACTCTGCAGCGAGGCTCCTCACTGGAGCAAACAGGAAAGATCACATCACTCCTATTCTGAGGTCTCTGCACTGGTTACCTGTTAAATGTAGAGTTCATTTTAAAATCCTGACTCTAACTTTCAGGGCCCTACATGGTCAAGCTCCTGTTTATGTTACTGAACTGATAAAGCCGTACGCTCCAACCCGAGCTCTCAGGTCCACAGACCAGAATCTCCTAACAGTTCCAAGGACCAGATTTAAAAGTCGAGGTGATCGCTCCTTCCAGTCTGTTGCACCTCGACTTTGGAATGAACTTCCTTTAGTTTTACGCTGTAGAGACAGTCAGAATCATATTTGATTCTGTTTTCTGTGAAGCACTTTGATTTTTTTTGTGAAAGGTGCTATATAAATAAACTTTAATTACTTACTAAAGTCAGCTATGATTTAATTTAATAAATTTGAATATGTTTTTCATTGTTTAAGTGTGAGTATTGTGTTTAAACCAGATGAGAGGAATAAGAACCTGACAAGATCCGAACATAAACGTCAACAGAAGGAGCACAAGACTAATTAGAATGATTAGGTAGGGTTTGGTCATAAACACTGTTTTTCTGTCAGGAAAACATGATCAGTAATGCAGTTTATAAAAGTAACATCATCTCAATGTATTTTCATTTTTTTTCACCTGTTTTAAAGATTTCAGTTGCTTCCTTTAATTCTCCCCAGTTTTCTAGTCAATGCTGCCATCTAGTAGCAAAATAAGGTCATTGGCTTTGTTTGATGCACAAATTCCAATAAAAACAATTTGAGTTTTTAAAGTTTGTAATTTATTCTTCAAAGTTTATTTTTATGTAAAATGTGTGCTTTTTAGCCAAAACATAAGCCGAACAGAAACAATAAAGTCAACAAAGGCTGTTTAAGGAAATAATTAAAGTCACAAACTTTTGACTCAAATCTTGACAAAGCGTCTATAGATCTGGAGCACAGAAAAGCAAAAAAAGTTTACATTTATTATTTAGCATTCGTCAGCATGGAAAATAAAACGATGTTGAATGAAATGAACATGTGTACATGATATGTGTACACATGTTCATGTACACACACTCTTGTGTGTACACACACTCTTCACATCCCTGTACATAACAGGGATGTGAAGAGTGAGGCAGAGTCAGGCTCCAAACCACAAATCACTGCTCTGTTATCTCCTCCACCCACCAACATACACCTGGTCTCATAAAACATCAGAAACAGGGGATCAAGTGATCCTCAGTCACCTTCAAAAGCTCACCAATACTTTTCATTTCCTTTATCCTGAGAGGGTCACCCGCTCCGAGTTAGATAATAGACCATTAACAAATACCAGAAGAAACTGCAACTTACCAGTGAACCATGGGTTACGGTGAGGGTCGCATCTCCGGCAGTCAGTGAACGTATCAGCACACCTGTCTGACATTGCTGGGTGATTACGTAGCTGATAAAGACGGGTGTGTGGGAGCATGGGGATCAGATGGTTGGAGGTGAGCAGGGCTGGTGCACGGTTGCCGGGTTGGATTGTATTGTCGGGTTGCTGGAGGTCCTGGTGCAAGTGTGATGTCCGAGCTCCTCACCCTATCCCTAAGGCTGAGCCTTAGGGATAGGGTGAGGATAGGGTGGGCCACCCTGCGGAGGAAACGCATTTCAGCCGCTTGTATCCGCGATCTTGTTCTTTCGGTCATTACCCAAAGCTCATGACCATAGGTGAGGATTGGGACGTAGACCGACCGGTAAATCGAGAGCCTTGCTTTCCGGCTCAGCTCCTTCTTCACCACAACTGATCGATTCAGCGTCCGCCTCACTGCAGACGCTGCCCCAATCCGCCTGTCGATCTCCCGCTCCCTCCTTCCCTCACTTGTGAACAAGACCCCGAGATACTTGAACTCCTCCACTTGAGGCAGGACCTCTCTCCCGACCCGGAGTTGGCAAGCCACCTTTTTCCGGTCAAGAACCATGGCCTCAGATTTGGAGGTGCTGATCTTCATCCCAGCCGCTTCACACTCGGCTGCGAACCTCCTCAGCAAGAGCTGAAGGTCAGAGCTCGATGAAGCTAGGAGGACCACATCATCCGCAAAAAGCAGAGACGAGATTCTCCTGTCACCAAACTCAACACCCTCCACACCACGGCTGCGCCTAGAAATCCTGTCCATAAAGATTATGAACAGGACCGGTGACAAAGGGCAGCCCTGGCGGAGTCCAACCCTCACTGGGAACAGGTCTGACTTACTGCCGGCTATGAGGACCAGACTCACACTCCTCTGGTACAGGGACTGAATGGCCCTTAACAAAAGACCATCCACCCCGTACTCCTGGAGCGCCCCCCCACAGGGTGCCCCTGGGGACACGGTCATAAGCCTTCTCCAAATTCACAAAACACATGTGGATTGGTTGGGCAAACTCCCATGACCCCTCCATCACCCTAGCGAGGGTAAAGAGCTGGTCCACAGTTCCACGACCAGGACGAAAACCACATTGCTCCTCTTCTATCCGAGATGCAACCATCGACCGGAACCTCCTCTCCAGTACCCTGGACCGTTCCCGGGAGGCTGAGGAGTGTATAGGAGGACTATAGGGGGATCTGCTGTGGCACGCAAAAAAGAAAAAAGCCTACCGGAAAGACATAAAAAACTAACTAAGCTGATTTTCTCTATAAATTCAGTTCGTTTTAGTTAGTTTTGTTAACACTCATTACAGTTTTAGTTAGTGTCAGTTATTTTTTAATTTTTGTTTTTATTTCAGTTAACAAAAATGTTTTTTTAATTTTAGTTTTCAGTATTTCGTTAGTTTTAGTTAACTATAATAACCCTGGTGCACGCGGCGCATTACTTCGGTCCGTAAGCTGCAACTTACTGTACCTGCAACTCAAACTATGATTCCATTGTAGGATTTAATCACTCACAGTTCACAAATCATGTTCTCACACTGTAAGAAGCTGCCCTCTCTGTCCCTGCTGTGTTTGTTGTTGTTGTAGAACGGCAGCTGATGTTCTGAAGCTACAGGAACCCCCCAGGGTCGTTTCTAGGTTTTTGGGGGCCCTATGCGAGATCAAGTTAGGGGCTCCTTTTTTGTATTTGCTTAGGAGTTTAAACTTCCTGATGATCTGTGACAACTAGAGGCTGACAATTTTTTGGGATATCGATGGATCACGGGAATCCCGCAGGATTCCTGTGAAATGGGAGTCAAGTTACTTATAATCACGGTACTGGGACAATACAGGAAAAATAATCAACGGGAGTAGGCAAGAGTGGGAATAACCGACGTAATTTATTTATTTATTTATTTCATTCAAAAGGAGAACACAAAACAAACAAAATTATATACATAAACATTTACACTACACATTTGAATGAAAAGGGACAGAAGGAAGAATATATCTTATATATCGTAATTTAAAATTATCTGACAAAAAAACCTGCTTCTGCAGTTCTATATGTCTCTCAGTCGCTCACGTTCTCTCTTTCTGTGTTTCTCTCTGGCGCACGTGCCAATTTCTCGTTCACGTGCCTTCGCTCGCGCCGGTCTCTTGCTGGTAAACTGCTCCCATGAGAAACGTCAAAGTATTCCTCCAGACGTCGTTTCCTCCGATAATTCTGGAGGTTCTGGGATGTTTTATTTTCTTCTGGAGCTTAAAGGTGGACGTAGACGCTCTGACGTTACATGAAGAATAAATAAAATCTTAATAAATTTGAGTATGTTTCAAGAAAACTAATGAAGTTCAGGGATGTTAATTGCACTTAAGTCACAGTCATTGTGGACTGAAGTATATGTTGTGACACAGTTAATGTTTTTGTGATATGTTATGAATGTGAAATGTTATGTATTAAAGTACAGATGCAATTTGGATGACAAACGGTGCAGTTGGTGTCATCCAGTTCATTGCTGCTAAATTTATCTGTATCTTACAGATCCGTACTTTGTTACTGTGGTACTATTCCTGGGACCCGTAACAAATTCTGGGGGCTCGTCCGGGATCTGCCTCCATCATTGCCACTGACCTCTTAGCCCTGGGGCCTATGAGTGATCAGCTCTCTGCACTCTGCTAACAGTCTGTTCATGTTCAGAGTTCAGCCTAAGCCCTGCCCTCTGTGAAGCTGTTTCTCCATTTTGAGAGCTTGTGCAAAGTGCTGGGATTACAAGATGTTTGTAGCAAGGTAGATATAAAAAAAAAAATTAACAAAAACAGTTGGGAAAAGAGAGTGAGGTAGAGGGTCTGCAGCAGCCAAAGCCTAGAAAATCTTTTCTTCCTTCATCCCCAGAAATCTCATCCTGAACTTTTCCTTTAACTTGAGATAGGGGTGCACCGATTGCAGTTTTCAGGCCGATCACCAATCTTTAGACAACCTTTCCTGCCGATCTCGATTTTTTTTTTGCCGATCCTGTATTTTTCATAACTATAAGCCAATTACTTTAATGTTTCCATTTTTATTGAGTAAATTGAATGAATACTCACAAAACATGAGGTAGTGTCCTCTCATATAAAAATTATATATATATAAATATAAAATATAAACAATTAATTAATAAAGCCAATTAAAAAAGGTGCCTCTTAAAAATAAAACAAGAGATGTGAACCATTAACAAAGCCCTTTTCTCAGGTCCTCCTTTAATTAATAGAACTTTCTGCCTGTAATTGTATAAAAACCCTTGTTAAACCTACTCTAATAAACATTTCCAGCATTAACTCTGTGCAGTGTGTATTAACTTCAACATAGTGTCTCTATACTGACTAACAGAGCAGAAATCATCCAGATTCACTTAATGCTGCTCATCTCTTCACCTTACAGGTTTTCTAACTGCGGCTGCGTGCCACTTGACTACTCGGCTACCGTAGATTTTACTTATGATGCATTTAATGCGCCTCTTAAAAACGAGGACATAGCAGATAAACTATGGGATAATCTACCGATTAAACGCGGAGTCATTGCTGTTTGATCGCGGCCACGGGACAGTTCTCCCCCGCGCCCTTCTAATGAGAGACACGCTGGAAAGATACGTTCTGCATTTAGCCTCAAGTTGTGTCCGATGCACGCTGAAGCTACCGCCACCGGCGACGCCGTTCGCTCTCAGATCAGTGAGCTCCGTTTTTGCTTTTTCTGTCATACGGACTGCAACTATAGAGAAAGAGATGAGTGGAGAGCTGAACCAGCTCACTTTGTTGTAGTTTAAAGCGTTAGCAGCCGCGCTAGCAGCTGTTAGCTTTCGTCTCCGGTACAACTCTGAGGTTTAGCCTGGCGGGGGTCTGATGAAAGTCTGGCGGGCCGCCAGGCTTATAAAGCGCTGGGGGGAACCCTGATGTGCAGCACGGACGTGATGTAGCGCGCGGAAGGGAGGGAGGCAGTCTGCACCTCCCGGGAACAGGAGAAAAAAGCTGATTTAAAAGCCTATAACCAAGATCGAGGATCGGATGGGAATATGGTCGATTTACGATCCCCTCAAATTAACGTGATCGAGCCCGATCGATCGGTGCACCCCTACTTGAGAGCTCTGCTTTTGCAAGCTCCCTTCTCAAATTTTCAGAACGCTCAATCCGTCCTTTTACAATGCGCTGGCGCAGACAGACCAAATGACTTCCTGAGACAAGCATGCAATGTGTCGTTCTAACTGCTGCCGCCATGTTGATTTAGCCTGAACAAATGATGAGAGTTCAATGAGTTACACAGAAGCTAAACTCAACTCTAGTTATTTTATGTATATTTTAACATCCTGTACATTTTATTTAATTACACATACATTCAGCAGCACTTTGTTTTTCTATTTCAAGAAAAGGTCACATTTTCTGTTACGCTGTTGTTAGCTGCCTGTTTGCTAATTAATAAAGCAAAGGAAATTAATTTCCTTTTATGCACATAGTTGACATATGACTCAGTTTAATTATATAGATTTGACCTGAGCTCCCTTTAGTTTGATTTGCATTATGATGCATAGAGTGAGGAAATTCTCTGCATTTTAAGTTCCGACCTCCATTAAAGAGAGTACCACCACTTCTTGTTGTCCACTTAAAGCACTGCATGTGAATATATAACGCTTTACAAATCAAATTTAACACACATTACTCAAAAAGACAAATATTTCTTTATACTTTATCCTTACATGAATTTTTCATAAACACCAGAGATGTGATAAACGACTGTAATTCAATTTTTTAATCATTTGGGTTTCTTGTTTTTCATTTACATATGAATATATTTCCATTACAATATTACAAAGCTTAAAAAGATCTTTTGACAAACTGATGTATAAAATATGTACTGTTGTCATCAGTATTTCTTCTATTTATTCTCATCCAATCCACCAAGTTCTGCCAGAAATATGCCAGAGTTTGACGAGAAAAAGATGATCAATGCTTTCATCCTCTTCACAGCAGAATCCACAGGCTCCACCTCAAACCTGAATCTCTTTCTAAGCATTGCTGCTGCTGGGTATAGAGTCCTGTAAATTGCATTTCTTTAACTTTGGGGGAATAGGCCACTTTAAAAACTTTGTATGTACCGTATTTGCCCGAATATAGGACGACCCCGATTATTAGACAACCCTCCTTTTTCAAGACTGATCTTCAGTTCGCAGCCGAGTGTGAAGCGGCTGGGATGAGGATCAGCACCTCCAAATCTGAGGCCATGGTTCTTGACTGGAAAAAGGTGGATTGCCAACTCCGGGTCGGGAGAGAGGTCCTGCCTCAAGTGGAGGAGTTCAAGTATCTCGGGGTCTTGTTCACGAGTGAGGGAAGGAGGGAGCGGGAGATCGACAGGCGGATTGGGGCAGCGTCTGCAGTGATGCGGATGCTGAACCGGTCTGTTGTGGTGAAGAAGGAGCTGAGCCAGAAGGCAAGGCTCTCGATTTACCGGTCGGTCTATGTCCCAATCCTCACCTATGGTCATGAGCTTTGGGTAATGACCGAAAGAACGAGATCGCGGATACAAGCGGCTGAAATGAGTTTTCTCCGCAGAGTGGCCGGGCTCAGCCTTAGGGATAGGGTAAGGCTACGTTCACACTGCAGGTCTTAATGCTCAAATCTGATTTTTTAATCAAATCCGATTTTTTTGTCTGGCTGTTCACACTTCAACTGAAATGTGACAGCAAACAATCTCCAGTGAGAACGAATCACGGCCCCAAAGCGGCCCGCATGCGCAGACGATGACAAAACGTCACACATAACGTGCTCTGTTTACGGAAGTAAAAGTACAGAAGCTTTGACAATAGACTTGACCATGGCCCAATTACGGTAAGATATCTTTAAGGCTGAAATACACCGGAGACCTCAGCGCTGCACCACGTCGCGCTCGCTCCGTTATTTTGATTAAAAACCATTTTAGTCCGTCAGATCACTCATCGGGGACCGCCACAGCTCGTCCCAGAAACGCGAGTCCACGTCACGGCGCTAAGTTCACTTGAACAGAATTGTCACGTAATATATTACTAATCAAGTCCTAAACCTCACTTTCTGTCCACCGACTGCCTCCGTCTCCAGTATCAGCTCTACGTGTTGGAGCGTTTCCCTCCGCCGGCGCATTTAGTGGTCTGCCTCCTGTCGGTCACGTACGAGGCGGATTCAATGCGACATGTCCGTTCAGACTGAAGTCGCTTTCAAAAACATCAGATACGTATCCGATTCAGTACCACATATGAAAGTGACCTGGGTCGGATTTGAAAAAATCGGATCTGTGCCGTTCAGACTGTCTTTAAAAAATCAGATATGGGTCGCATGAGGGAAAAAAATCGGATTTGAAGCGCATTTGGCTGCAGTGTGAACGTAGCCTAAGAAGCTCGGACATCCGGGAGAGACTCGGAGTAGAGTCGCTGCTCCTCCATATCGAAAGGAGCCAGTTGAGGTGGTTCGGGCATCTGGTAAGGATGCCTCCTGGACGCCTCCCTCGGGAGGTGTTCTGGGCATGTCCTGCCGGCAGGAGGCCCCCAGGTCGACCCAGGACAAGCTGGAGGAAATACATCTTCAGTTTGGCCTGGGAACGCCTGGGCGTCCCAGCTGAGGAGCTGGTGGACTTGGCCGGGGAGAAGGTGGCCTGGGCTGCCCGACTTGGAATGCTGCCCCCGCGACCCGGACCCGGATAAGCGGAAGAAGGCGAGGCGAGAAACTATTTTTTGTTACATTTTGAGAAAATCATCTGAATAATACCTTAATTACAGACTGCTTTAATATTTGCTTATTAATCAGGAATTAAAGTTCTCCATGACAACATATTTCAGTCAACTGGAAAATAAAGAAGAAAAAAAAGCACAGTTTAAACTCTTTCTCTCTCTGCCTTTGGGCTGAGTGGGCTCAATAATAATAATGCATCAGTTTTATATAGCGCTTTTCTAGGTCACTCAAAGACGCTTTACAGAGTTGCGTTATTCATTCACACAGTCATTCTCACCGGTGGTGGTAAACAGGGCCACCTTAACTAGCTGATAGGCCCCGGGGCTGAGAGGCTCAGTAGGCCCCCCACGGCCCGAAAACGTCCTCTTACTGCACTCTGTCTTATAAACAATGTCAATACATATACTACACATGCTTAAAAACTATAAATAATCTGCTCAAAATTGAAAATATATTATTAAAGCCAGATCTATTTTAAATTTAGACATTATAAAAAAATATAACAAAATAATGTGAAAATACCACCATATACCATAACCTCTGCACAAGCATCAAACAGTGATAACAGCAGAATAAACAGCAGTCAGAGGTCAGTGATAGAACCTTCTCTTTAACCTCCTAAGACCTGAACTCTTTCATAACTGCATTTTAATTTATCTTAGCTATTTTGGCTTATTGGGACCTGATGGATGTAAAAACAAAGAATTATCTTTGTACCTGATGTAGTTTATGAGAAAAATGATGTCCACTTATGAGGTCATTATTTTAAACTGAGATAAAACTCTATGAAGTCACCACTGAGTCATGATGTGAACAACTTTATTTGGTGTCTGAACTGAGTACAAAAACAAAATGAGAGCCTGGTACTGGTCCACTCTCCAGAACCAGACTCCAGAACCAAACTCTCTCCCTCTCTCGCTCGAGTTTTGACACGGTTCTGGTCCAAGTTCAACTTTTGCCCAGAAAGAACGTATTGTTCAGTGACGATGCTCCCACCCCAGCGGCCCGAATAATTAATAATGTTTTCTACCTTCTCTGCTGCTCCAAGTACTCAGCGCACCTGTCTCCTCCTCCTCCTCCCCGGCAGCAGTTACCTGCTGCGCGGCCGACAGGCGCTGCTTCATCTCCGCGGCTCCGCGTGTGTGAACAAACTCTGTCCAACTTCTTTATTGGCTGGTTTAAAAACATTCTGTAAGCTTTGCAATATTCTGTAATGTCTCATGGAGCAAATTTCGTTTCTGAGCACCGCTCTCAAATTTCTTTCCCGACATTTTTTCAAGTTTCTTTACGTCTTGAGGAACACGCCCCAAAATCATCTGTGGTCCAATGGGCCTTTACAGATCACGTGGCGTATGTAGGTCACTTCTAATTTGGACCAATCATCAGCCTTAAACGAGCTGATTGACAGAAAACCTGACAAATTGTAAAACAATGTGGTTTTTTTCTTTTTGTTATACCTGAAATGATAGGCCCCTAAATATCATAGGCCCCTGGCCACTGCCCCAGTTTGCCCGTGCATTAAGGCGGCCTTGATGGTAAACTACGACAGACGTCTGTAGCCACAGCTGCCCTGGGGCAGACTGACAGAAGCGAGGCTGCCATTCTGCGCCATCGGCCCTTCTGACCACCACCAACATTCACACACAGTCACACTCACATTCACACAGGCAAGATGGGTGAAGTGTCTTGCCCAAGGACACAACGGCAATCTAACCCAGCCAGAGCTGGGGATTGAACTGGTGACCCACCAGTTACCAGACCGGCCACTCTCCCAACTGAGCTAATGCCGCTCAACTCCCTCCTCCCTCTCTCTTTCTCTCTCACTCAGACTGTGTCTGTGTATGTGTGTGTGTGTGTCAGAAATTACCGTAAATGGTTTGCATAATCCTATTAAAAGGAGCAAAGTCATAGCCAAAATGAAACGAGAGAAACAGGATATAATTTTTTGGCAAGAGACTCACCTTTTAAAGGAAGAACATGAAAAACTTAAAAAATTTGGATTTCAACACACATATTACTCCTCTTTTAAAAAAAGTAATTCGAGGGGGGTAGCAATTCTCATTTCAAACAAGGTAAATTTTCAGTTTTCCTCCCAGATTAGTGATAAGGGGGGTCGTTATGTTTTGGTTAAAGGCTTTATTGATCACAAAGAGGTTACATTACTGAATGTTTATAGACCACCAGGGAGCGATAAACTTCTGATAAAGAAGATTTTTGACTTAATATGTTTAGAGGTATCCGGGACGTTAATATGTGGTGGAGACTGGAATGTAAAATTAGAACCATCGTTAGACTCAAACAGCTTAAAGAAGCAAAAGAAGTTACCTTTATACATTGAAAAACAACTCAAAGAATTGGGTATGATAGATGTATGGAGAGATTTACACCCAGATGAAAAATGTTTTACTTTTTTCTCTCATTCCCATTCAATGTTTTCAAGACTGGATTATTTTTTTATGTTGAATTCTGATAGGCACAGAGTAATGGACTGTAAGATAGGGGTAAGAGATGTGTCCGATCATTCTGGGGTTTACCTGGTGTTACATTTGGATATTAAACATAAGGAAACTATTTGGAGGCTTAATACACGTTTTCTGAATGACAATAAGTTTATCGACTACGTAAAAGAGGAATTTAAAAGTTACATGGCCAACAATGATAATGGAGAAGTCAATTCCAGTATGTTGTGGGATGCAGCTAAGGCAGTTCTCAGGGGAAAGTTTATAATGTGGTCATCCATTAAGAATAAAGAAAGAGAAAAACAAATCCAAGAAGCAGTAAAAACACTTAAGTATTGTGAAGAGAAATATGTGCAAAATAACAATGAGGATAATTTAAAACAGCTACTTAGTGTTAAACAGACCCTAAATGAATTATATGAGAACCAAATAGAAAAGAAAGCTAAATTTATTAAACAAAATTACTATGAAAACGGCCCTAAAGCTAAAAGACTTCTAGCGTGGAGGGCACGTAAACAACAAGCAGAAAGATACATACCAAAAATAAAAAATCCACAAACCAATAAGATGCAACAAAGCTTGGATGAAGTAAAACAATCCTTTGTGATTTATTACTCTGAATTATACTCCCAACCCCCTGCAGCAGATTTGACAAAGGTGGAAGATTTTTTGGCTACCCTGGACTTACCTTCAATAGGAACAGAACAAAATAAAATGGTCAGATAACTGAAGAAGAAATAAGTAAAACAATATCAAATCTTAAAGGAAATAAAATGCCAGGCCCAGATGGCTTTCAGGCTGAATGGTACAAATGTTTTCGACAAACCATCATGCCATTACTAAAATCCTGCTTTAATCATGTTTTGGAAGGTGGCACACCTCCACCTACGTGGAAACATGCTCTTATATCTATAATACCAAAGGCAGGAAAGGATAGGACTGAATGTAGTTCCTATAGACCAATTTCTTTATTGAACACAGATTACAACATTTTTACAACAATATTGGCTAACCGACTGAAAAACATTATTCCTGAACTGACAGATATTGATCAGACAGGGTTTGTGAAGAATAGACAAACATATGATAACATACACCGAGCGTTTCGTCTTTTAGGACATATGAAAAATATAAAATCAATAGCTCTTAGTCTTGATGCTGAAAAAGCATTCGACTCAGTCAGGTGGGAGTTTTTGTACCTGGTGCTGAAACGTTTTGGCTTTGACGGGTGCATAATTAAGTGTTTTGGTTCACTATATGCATACGCTTAAGGCCAGGATAAAAGTGAATGGGGATTTATCAGATACAATTTCCCTTAAACGTGGCTGCCGACAGGGATGTCCACTTTGCCCAGCACTGTTCGCTCTATTCATTGAACCGCTAGCACAAGCTATTAGGGAATCCACAGAGGTGAAGGGCGTTTCTGTACTCGGTTCAGAACATAAAGTTTCCCTATATGCAGATGATGTACTTGTGACAGTTACTGAACCTGATAGAAGCCTGCCGTCATTAGTCCATTTGTTACACTCCTTTGGTTCATACTCTGGTTATAAATTAAATCTTCACAAAACACAGTTTCTTACATTTAATTATAAACCAAATAAGAACATCTTAAGCCTCCTGAAAGGAAATTGGAAAAACAGCATGATTAAATACTTAGGAATTAATTTACCAAAAGATCTAAATAACACTTATAAATACAATTATGCACCTCTGACGGCCACCATTAAGACAGATTTGAACCGCTGGTCGCAGCTGCCAATGAATCTGCATAACCGGATTTAATTAATAAAAATGGTTGTGCTGCCTAAACTGTTATATCTATTTTTAGCATTGCCGATTGAGGTGCCCACAAAACAATTTACTGAATGGAATAGACTTATTTCAAGTTTTATTTGGGATAAGCGGAAACCTAGAATAAAGTATGAAACACTGCAACTACCTAGAAATGAAGGGGGCATGGCTCTGCCATGTTTAGAAAA
>SSNR01000454.1:391198-403691 GCA_006937965.1 Callopanchax toddi
AATAGGGCTGAAATTCAGGTCCCTCCCCCCTCCATACTAGGAGATAAACTGCAGCTAAAGGCACTCATAACTAAACTACCTAACTGGATCACAGTACCCCTGAATATTTGGATTAAGGAGCTCAGAGACAAAACTGTAGAAGAGGATGCAAAAATCCTCCGTTGGCCAGCATACGATGCAGATTTCCTCCCTGCAAAGACAGACGGCAGCTTTAGACTTTGGTGTAGTAGAGGTATCACAGCATACTGGAAAATATCTACAGGGAACAATTTGGAAGGTTTTCAACAAATATCAGATAATTACTACTTGGGGAAAAATGATTTCTTCAGGTATTTACAACTCAGACAGCATTTTTGCACAAATATTGTTTCAAAATCACATGATAGAAGACCTTTAATTAGTATTTTTATAGATGCAAGTAAAGGGATATTGACCAAAAAACAGACTTCGAGAATATATTCTGTATTACAAACAAATAAGAAAATATCTACATTGTACATTAAGCTAAAATGGGAGAAGGAAACTGAAACACAAAAATATCTGAGGAAAGCTGGTTAAATATCTGTAAGACTGTGTCAACAACCTCAAGCTCAGATTTATGGAAGGAATTTGTTTGGAAAAATGTTGTGAGGTTCTTCATTACCCCTAGAATTAAGGAACTACAGAGTAAAAACCCAGAATATGGTCAATGTTGGAGAAAATGTGGATCTACAGCAGCTGGCCATTTTCACATCTTCTGGGAGTGTTCCAAGATCTCCACCTACTGGACAGAAGTGGAAAGAATCCTCAAACTGATTATTGGATTAGAACTAGAGGACAGTTTCACGGTCATCTATCTGGGCGATATTCCAAAAAACTTGAATAAACAGGATCGATACCTACTACAGATACTACAGGCAGCCAGTAAGAAGGTCATAACAAGAAAATGGTTACAGGAGGAAACGCCAACAGTCTCGGAATGGATGGACATAATTCACGAACTGTACGTCATGGAGCAACTAACTTTTTCTCTCAGAAACATCTCAGAAAAATGCAAAAGAAATTGGGAAAAATGGAGACTTTACCTCAGAAGGGCTAACCCCTGAACTACTTTATGTATAATAGTCATTATTTTAGATTTAGATTGTATTCTAGTATGGTCAGTCCACCTATGTTACCTTGGTTTTTATTATATTTTTTTTCTATGTGTGTGTGGGTGAATGTACATGTTTCTGTGTATAATTGTAAAAAATCTGATAAAATGAAATAAAAAAAGAATATAAAAAAAAAAGAGAAATTACCGTAAAGATTCGTGAGACGCGCAGTTAGGAACGGGTTCTGTGTCTGCCGAGTTCACTCACGCTGAAAGCACCACTGGGTGACGGTCCAGTTGGTAGCAGGTCCGAGAGGTGTCGGCTTCGTACGAGTACCAAACCGAGCTGAACCCACACTGGTCTGAAAACGCCTGAAGTAGACCTGCCTGCAGGTGGACTTCAACATCAGGTGTTTTAATCCTCAGTGGACCTGTAACTTTGAGGTGGACCGGACCGCTGGGACCGCTTGTGGTCTGAGAGCTGCTTCCTGATTCTATCGCTTGACCAAAAAGCATGCGCCCCCTGCTGGTGGGGTCGGGCGCGGTTATAAGACGAACCCCCTTTTTCAAATTATTTTCAATGAAAAAAACATTGTCGTATATTCGAGCAAATACGGTATTTGTCATTTGTTATCCTATTGTTAAACTATTTGTTTTTGTGTTACTGTTCAAAATGGTGCAGCCAGTCGCTGTTTCTGCTGTTTTGCTGCTCAAAATAATTTTGAAACAAGTAATCATTTTGAGCAAAATAAAGTGGAGGAACCGCTACCTTTTGCGAGCAATGAATTCTGGGTAATACCCTTCGCCGAAGTCTGCATCGGAGCAGACTTCAGCGAAGTGCATAGCGAGGGTGGAAAAGGGGGTGGGGATAGGGTCCGAAGTCTCCACCCAGGAGAATCGGGACACCCCAAAAGCAGCTCGTAGGTCCGGTTCGGTTTAGCTCTTGAAGCCATGTTAATGCTATTACATTAGCAGTGTGGAAAAACACTGCCCTGTAGTGGCGGTAAGCTGTCACGTCGCGGGTAACACAATTGACATGCATTGTGGGAAATGTAGTTTTTGGTCAAATTACGCTTTTTACCTATTTATTTTTGAATACTCAGACCTTTTAAGCTCTCGCGAGCCACATTAAATGACGTGGCGGGCCACATTTGGCCTTGTGTTTGACACATATGCCCTAAGCACTTGCGCACCTCCGTGGGAACACGCAACTGAGGGGCGCAAGGATAGAAGTGTGAGTATGGGACCGGGCCTAAGTCTCTGGTCCGGTGCCCTGAAGTCTGACAAAGTCACGTATCTTACGAGGGTTAGGCTAACCCAATTTGGCTAGCTGTTATGCTAGCTCCGGAGTGTTTTTAGCTCATGATTCCTGATTTCTTTCCGTCTCTTCCTGCTTGAACACAGCTGATTTCTTTGAATGAGTGATGAACCGTTCCAGTAGAATGCAATGAAGGCTGAGAAGACATTTCAACAGTTAGATTTTGGTGTTTCTGAGCAGAAACAATGTTGCTAATGTTTTTACAACAGTGATTTAAAATGGACACTAGAGGGAGCTAAAACAAGCAAAACTGCATAGTATGCCTTTAAAAAAAGGCAATGTTTTAAAGCAGAGAAGTGCAGAGTTCCAAGGTCTTAAGGTAGCCTAATTTAAATGATTGGTACTTTGCACTTTTCTATTTATATGTCATCAAAAATAATAATAAATATGTACCAGGATTGTTATGATGTGGATAACTAAGAACATTCAGCAGCTCTTTTATGTTTTGCTCGTTTTTATCCTAGTTTTTCTTCAGCTTTCCTCATTAGGATAATGTAACCATGTGGTTTACCCTCAGAAGAGCAAGTCAATGATCTTTCATTTTCTCTAATGTTTGAACCTTTTAACTTGATTGAATAGAAATGGAAGCTTAATCAACAGACTGTGTATTTACAAAATTTTCACATAAAAACTACATTTTATTCATTGAGAAAGGTTTGTAAATGCACCCAAAATGGGAATTAAAAAATAAGTTGTAATTGCAATAAGCAGCTGTAAAAAAAAATATATATATATATTTTAGTGAAGTAGTTTCACAGCAGACTCACCTTGACGAACAATATTCATAACAATGTCACATCAGTTGTAAAACAATGTTCCTTCAGTTTTCTTATAGGACAGAGTGAAGTATTATCCCATGTTTTTGGCTACAGGGTCAAATTCTTTGGGATTAGATAACCAGCAGGTGGAAACGGATCTGTAAATCCACTAATCCTCCATAAAACCTGAAATTCACCTCTACAGCTACAAACCGCATGGCAGCTTCCCAGTAAGTTCCAGTCTTTAGGTCTTTTTATGGATTTCCAAAGTGTTTGTTAAAAAGGTGTAACCCAACTCTGGTCAAACAAGAACAGAAAGTTCAATATGATAAATGTAAAATCATTTATATACATACCTTCAATCTGAGACATACTGTATAAACTATACCGTGAACAATGTCTTACAACAGAACAAAAAAAAAAAAACACTTGTGCTTAGGATAATCATTTTTAATTGTTTCAATGAGATTATAATGTTGATAATTAAACATAGTAATTGTATAAAGAAATACTCAAAGCAAACACAGCTTTAGGTCCAGTATGATGAAAACATACAGAGCAGGAAAAAACAGAGAAAGCCTTAAACTACCTTAGTAGTTCAAACTGATCAGCTTTATAAACGTGCTTCTAGATTGGTTTCATAAACACAAGAAAATAACAGTTTTACTTGTCACTATAATGACTTTGTCACAAAGACAGAAAAACATTGACTAAAAATTCTTTGACCTGTTTTTGTTTCCGTTTGAGCTCTAAGGCATCTATCATCAGCCACATGGTAACAGAAAAAGTCCTGAGCTTCCCCTGATTATCAAATGCAAACAAGTTAACAGGTGAGTTCCCTAAGCAGAGTACACACCATACAAAACACACACAAACACGCACACACCTTCCAATTGTCAACATAGAAAGATGATACACACAATCTTTGTGCACATGGCTACAGCGACCTCTGTAACAATAAGTGCTATAAGTTAAAGCGGCTCTCTCGAGCATTTTTCTCTGTATCAAAGTTTTCTAAATGTTTTAAATGATATTTCAGGTCTAAACTATGATCTATGGGTTGAGTTCCACAACATCTGTCATTCTGATGAAGACCCTCCTTCCTCCTAGAGACCCCTTTCCATTATTTCTTGCCGCCGACATTTTTCAGCCAATGAAATTCAAATTTCTGCATTGTCTGAACATGCACGCGCATCGACCAAACCTGTACCAGTAGGGGGCGCTGTCGTACAGGACGCTCGGTGTGTTTCTCTGCCGTCTCAGCCGTTCACTGAGGACTCACAGCTCATTTCTACTAAAAACCTACCCATTCCCCAGATAAAGATGGATTTATTTTTATTTTAAAACCTTTCACCTCACAGAATGGCAAGGCTTGACAGGATTATGCGTTTATTTTGGTCAGAAAGTTCATCCAGGGCCGAGTCAAGTTCAGCTTCAGAGTCCAGCAGCAGCTCTCTGCTAACAGAGCTAATATCAGAAGCAGCAGGGACAGAGAGGGCTCATCAGACCCTCGTAGTATTGTTGGAATAAGATTGTGAACTGTGAGTGATTAAACCCTACACATTGAGCTGTACAGTTCATGTCCGAAGTATATGCGCCGCGTGCACGCGCGCACACGCGACCGGACGCGCGTGTCGAGATGTTTTGAGGAGGAGCCTTTGGACGCTAGATTCAAAAACTGCTCTCTTGCTGAAATCCTCCGGAGTGCCGCTTTAATTAAAGTAATTAAATACAACAGGTTCTGTAACAGAAACAACTACAAGCCTGGACCAAATATTAAAAGATTTGTTCCAGGATCTACCTTCATCCTCAGCAGTCTTCTTGATTTTTGATGAGAAAAAACAACCTGTGGTCTAATTTTAAAAGAATGCTTTCTAAACCACTCTACACATAATGGTGACCTGGTTTTCTTAGCATTTACTTTACAATTAATTTCATAAACATTGTTTTGAGGAGTCCATGACAGCTTTTCAACAGATGACCTAATTCTTTGTTTTAGTGTTAAACTGAGGACATAGCCTCTGCTTTTATATACAGTCCTGAGCTTAAGACGGTTCCATTTAAAAAAAAACTAAAGAAAACATCTTCAGAAGGCTGCATAGATAGGAATCTCACACGGCATTTAATTTGTTTTAACTTCATCATCCAGCTGTCAGCTGTGTTTTTATCAGACACAGAATGTCGCCGTTAGCAAACTCAACATCATACAGTAACAACATTCATTATTCACTCTGTCACATTGAAACCAGCTCGTAAGGTTTTCTGTTACAGAGTCGGATCATAGTAGAAAAGTACTTTCTTTAGATCAACTGCATATTCCAACAAGAAATGAGAGGATTGTGTTCCAGACAACAAAAATACTCCTCAAACTGCAACCATAAAGTCAATTACTGATTTATCAAAAGACGAGTTGAAAATATTCAGATAATAGAAAACACAAAAGTACATTCCTTAATACAGTGTAAACATGTCTGAATAAACTAAAATCACTAAGATTACTATAAAATAAGATGAGATTTAGCAAGAATAATTGGGAAGTAACTATAAATTAAAATCATAAAACATTAACTTTTTAATTTAGGTTTTTATTTATTGGTCCTATATAGGACCAATAAATAAAACTGGTGAAAACTGGTGTTTGCCTGACATAGTGTTTCATATGAAACACTATGTCAGGCAAACACCAGTTCAAATAAATATCATGTTCAAAAGTAACAGTCCTGTCTAAAATAGTCCAAAATTATCAGATAAATATTCTAAAATTTCACATGGAAATAAATAAGCTACTAAATCTGATTACAGACTGATTTATGAGTCACTTTAAAGTCCAAAGACTAGAAATAATCCAGATTTTATACTAAATAAGTAAGACACACCTTTGAATTCCAAAGGTGTGTTAATCTTGTGTTGTAGCACTACTATAAGGCACATCTGCCATGAGTTGTATTTACTACATGTGTTGCAGACATTTGTAGAGATATTTGATCTGTTTTAGGATTTGGTATCACAACCTCCATTAGTAACACCGAGGCCTTCAACATGGTGGACGGCCATGGTGGACGGCGTCTAAGATGGTGAAGAAAATCATGTTGTTTTTCCCCACCTCACCTTCTAGTTTGCTGTCGTAGTACCCCCCTCTTTCCAGAGACTCTAGTACTGAGGTAGTACACTGAGCCAGGACAACGTCAACCCCAACTTCTCCATAATCTTTCCGGATCTCCTTCAAGGCGTTCACTCCAGCGGTGTCCAAGAACAAGACAGCGCTGCAGTCAATCACTAAACTGCACAGGTTTCGTGAAGATTTCTCATCAAAAATCAGTGACACGGCTGCATCGTGCTCCCCACGCGGTTTTTCCTCTTTTATCCTTGATGCTTCTTGGACGTCCTGCCGTTTGCTCTTCTTGAATTTTAAATATTTGGTCTTCTCCTTCTCAGGGTTGAGACCAACGCTTTTGTAGAGAGATTTCTTGAACAAGCTCTGGTTAGCGTAATAGATCGGTGCTTCGTATCTGAAAACAGCCACTCCGGGGTGTGTCTGAAGGCCACGGTACGATAGTAAGTGTTCATAATGATCCCTGACCGGAGTCCGGCCCAGCTCCAGGACCTGGGCTTTTTGAGTTCGACCCAGGACGCACAAGGCTGACACCAGAACCCCGACTAGAAGACCAAGCTCTGTATTGACCAGCGCAGACGTAGCCATGGTTACCAGCCAGATGGAGGCATCGATTTGATTGGAACGCCACATGTGGGGAACATCCATGAACTTTCTTAGAGCTCCACGGAGGTTCACCACGATGATTACAGCCAAAACACACCTACACACACGTTGAAAATGGAAAAGGTTAAGTTCATTAATAACATGGCTATTTTATGAACACAATCAGTGTAATGCAGTAACCGAGTGTGTAATATCTATTTGGAAAGAACTGTACGAATTACAATTCAATTAACGTGCATGTTGATCTGATGGGCCTCCATGTCCACATCTGATTTAGATGATAGTAACTGAAAAGCTAAAAGGCAGAAAACTTATAGTGAGTGTTGTGACGACATTTATCTACAAATATATCATGATTGCAATATTCTAGAATATCACCATCCTATGTTTTTCTAACATCATGCAGTCCTATGATCCAGACTTAATTAATGAGCACTAATTTCATAATTACTAACTTGAGAACAGCTTGATATTCCACTTCACCTGATGAAACCATCTCAATGTAATCTATGTGTGAATGTGAGTGTGAATGGGTGAATGACTGATCGTGATGTACAGCGCTTTGGGAAGTGTTCAACACTTTAGAAAGCGCTCTATAAATATTGGAATAAAAAAAATAATAATTTTTTTATATTACTAGATGCAAAAGTTCACCATGAAGTCAGCAGCAGTGACCTATAACTTATTCCAAAGCAAGCGTGCGTGTTAAACAAAAACGTGTGTTCTGTAAGCTCTTCCTAAGAGTTTTTGTTTCTTTTTGAAGGACGTTGTCCTGTTAAGGAGCTCCTTCCATTAGAAGGTGTTGACACTGGTCTTGAAGAAATATTTATGTAGATAAAACTATAGTGTGTGTAAATGTCAAAATGCAGGTTTTCTTGGAAAAAGGTTTTACTGGTGAAACTCATGTTTAAAAAAAGTCTTAAGATTTTGAAAGGAGCACAAAACAAAAATCTATTTAATTGGCTGAACTGGTTTCCAAATAAAAAGTAGGCTGAGATCAAACAGAAGTAGACGTTATTGATTAAACAGATAGGCAAGAAAGAAGAAAATCAATGGCAATCAGCTCCAGACACAAAACCTCATGTAAACCCAGAAGTATCTCCCAACGGGCTCCCTATCTAACTTTTATTATTTTATTTACTTCTGCCCTCAGCTCTTGATTGTTTCATTGTCCGTTTGATGTTGTACCCGAGTGGATATCAAAGCACATCAAAAATCTCCATCTCTACTTTCTGGTGTTTGAACTGTGAGTAACTTCAGCTGAGTGAGAAACAAGAGTCAACACCAGCCCTGAACTATAATCACAGCATATCTCTCTTTGTCAAACTCTACCTTTGAAACCTCTTTTCAAAGGTAAACAATAAGCAACTCGCCTCGCCTTCTTCCGCTTATCCGGGTCCGGGTCGCGGGGGCAGCATTCCAAGTCGGGCAGCCCAGGCCACCTTCTCCCCGGCCAAGTCCACCAGCTCCTCAGCTGGGACGCCCAGGCGTTCCCAGGCCAAACTGAAGATGTAATTCCTCCAGCTTGTCCTGGGTCGACCTGGGGGCCTCCTGCCGGCAGGACATGCCCAGAACACCTCCCGAGGGAGGCGTCCAGGAGGCATCCTTACCAGATGCCCGAACCACCTCAACTGGCTCCTTTCGATATGGAGGAGCAGCGACTCTACTCCGAGTCTCTCCCGGATGTCCGAGCTTCTTACCCTATCCCTAAGGCTGAGCCCGGCCACCCTGCGGAGAAAACTCATTTCGGCCGCTTGTATCCGCGATCTCGTTCTTTCGGTCACTACCCAAAGCTCATGACCATAGGTGAGGATTGGGACGTAGACCGACCGGTAAATCAAGAGCCTTGCTTTCTGGCTCAGCTCTCTCTTTACCACAACAGACCGGTTCAGCGTCCGCATCACTGCAGACGCTGCCCCAATCCGCCTGTCGATCTCCCGCTCCCTCCTTCCCTCACTCGTGAACAAGACCCCGAGATACTTGAACTCCTCCACTTGAGGCAGGACCTCTCTCCCGACCCGGGAGAGAGTCAGCTTGTGAAGAAATTTGTGTGATGAGAGTAAAAATGAGGAACTTCAGTGCGTTACAACAGAAATTAGTCAGAAGTTTATACATTCTTGTTTTCTTACTTTTGAAGGGAGTAGAAGAGTGGTGCAATAACCAGAAGCACCAGCAGCAAGACAAGAGCGCTGACCAACCCTGATATCTGAGTCTGGCACCCCGTTGATTCCTTAACCAGGGTCTTTGTCAGAGCGGCGCTGGTGGTGAAGCAGCGGAAGAATGATGGGAGGATATTGCAGAAACCGATGGCATACATCTCCTGGTTGGCGTCCACTGAGTAGCCGTGCTTCTTGGCGAACATCTCTGAGAGCGATACAGTGATGGCGAATCCCACGATGGCGATGGAAAAGGCGTCAACGGCCACATTGGGGATCAGCATCCACGAGGGCACCTGAGGAGGGAGGAAGCCTGTAGGGATGCTGCCAGCTACTCCTGAACCATACTCACTGTTGAAGTGGCCAAAATGAGACGCAAGTGTAGCGATTATGACCACAAAGAGCTCAAATGGGATCGGAGCCTAGGAAACAACAACAAAAAAAAGATACTTGGTATAAAGTATGAAATAGTTGAGGGGTGTACATTTATTTTCCAAAATAAATTCAATGACTAAGTTTCAAACAAAAAAGAAAAAAGAAAATAAAGTAAAATATTATGAAATTTTGATCGGCTTACAACTGACTCACAGGATAAATTAAAAAAAGATAATGTTTGAAAAGTGGGTGGAAACCTTATCACTACCATGACAGTAGTGTGGATTCAGGTAAACTGTACTAAAAAACTCATCTAATCGAATTTAGTAAAACGTTAGAAGTAAGAATTAACTGAATTTTAGTTTAAAACACTGCTGTTAAAACTGCATAAAGGGTTAGCTCATATAGGCCAAAGGAGAAGATTTGCCCTCAAAACACATAATAACCTAGTTTAATGAAATCAGAAGACTCCAAAAAGAACCTTGAACGTTTCTTTGGCTCTTTTCAGGCTCATTATAGGCAGCAAAGAATTAGGGGACAACTGAGAAAAGTCATGATAGTAGCAAAGGTATCTAAATCCACCTTATGCTGCACTAAAAACCTGAAATACTACTGAAGTTACTGACTCACAGATTTTGCAATCCTAAATCTCTCTCTAAATGTCAGACAGTCTCAAACATACAAAAAGACATGTTCAAATATGTCTGACTTAAGCTCTGAACTGAACGCTTTATTTTTACCTTTAGCTTGGCTTTGAAACGAATATTTAACTCCTTTGCAGGAATCAGTATCGCCAAACACACCAAACTGGTGATTAGATCACAAATGTTGGTTTTTCCAAGGTTGCTGAGCAGGCTGTACCAGGTTTTGAACAGAGTGAACCAGCCCTGGGGTCTGGGGACCTTCAGGCCCAGAAGGTACTTGAACTGAGAAGTGAAGATGGTCAGGGAGGCTCCTGTCGCAAAGCCACTGAGAAGAGAGTCTGAGAGGTAGACGGATACAAAGCCCACCTGAAAAAGGCCCATTAGCACCTGAGAGAAAAACACAAACAGAAGTAAGAATCAAAGTTTACCCTTGGTAAAAAATCCTGAATCGTCGTGTTATTTCTTCCAAATGCATTTGATAGCCTCACCTGATAAACCCCTGCAACAAAGGTTACTGTTGCTCCTACTGTGATTGCATAGCAGCTTCTGTCACACTCTCCACTGCTGCTGTTTCCATCCAATATGACAACACTGATGTTGTTACCCATACTGCTGCTTTCTGAGAGGTATCCTGCTAAAGCCAACTCCCTATCCACAACCTGACCCACAAGCAGGCAGAGGACTCCAAAAATCCCCACTGAGATGTGCTTGGAAGAACCCAGAAGAGTATAAATGATAGATGCAAAGAAAGAAGTGTAGAGCCCATATATGGGGTCTTGACTGGCCAATAAGGAGTAGGCTATGGACTGGGGGACCAGCAGGATCCCGATTAGAAGTCCTGACATAACATCACCCAGAATCCAGTCTCTCAGCTTATAGTGTGGAAGCCATTTCAGAATTGGCACAAAACCCAATATTTTGGATTTGACTTTCTTTGGTGTGCATGAACAATGCTTCCTGAGACGGTTTGACACAACAGTTTGCCATTTCTTTTTGGGTTCCTTCTCAGCCTTTTCCAGGATGAGTGGCTGCTGCAGGTCAGTCTTGGGTCCATCCTCCTCTGGTGAGCAGCGATCGTTTCCATGAAGCATTCTGAGCCTGTGTGTCTAAAATGATGGAGGCAAAATAAATCAAACTACAAGCAGATACTTGGAGGACAAACTGAAGTGTTGTAAAAGTTTTAAATACACTTTTGGTCTGAAGCATAGTTGGAACTCAATACGTTTCTATGATATCAGGCATGCTGGAAATGAGAAGTCTGTATGTAACATTAAGTGTGAACATGGATCTTTATTTGTAAGATTTTCACACAACCACAATAAAAACAACAAACTTCTTCTAATTATAGTCCATGTTACAAATTCAGATGACCCTCACACAAGGAAGAGTACAAACTATAATCTGCTGACATCAGCAAAAGCAAGGACAAAGAACTGTAGCTAATCCAAAAAGGGTTTTAAATAAAGGCAACTGGACTTATTTGGTTCTTTGAAGACGTTTCACTGCTCACCCGCGTAGCTTTGTCAATTCTGTATGTAGTCAAGGAGAGATTTATATAGACTTATATAACTGTAGCTAAGGAGGAATGAGGAGGATCCACCACCCATGGTTTACTTTAAAGGTTTACTTAACCTTTTCCTCCAGTGAGGGTGGAATGATTATACTCATGTTATCAACCCTGTGTAGTCTTCACTGACATACAGGATTAGACTTGTTGACTGGTGGGTCTGTCTGTATATTTATAGTACTTCAATCATACTTTATCACAGTATATATAGGATTAAATTAATTAAGGTCACAATCTAGAGGTAAAACAAGGATTAATTTCATTAAACAAACATTCAAAAACAAAATTTCTACTAGTTTTACAACGTTACATAGTTAATTTTATTAGAAGTCATGACTACAGTGTTAATCAGATTATCTTGATGCGATTTAAATATACTGGCACTAGGAAGCCGACACACTTACTCCACGTAACACAATCCATCCAGTAAAAACGCTGAAACTTAGGAGTCTGATTAACTTTCTTTATGTATCTCAGACGTAAATCCTACTACCAGTGATGCGTTAGCGTAGGAATGAATGGATACTATTGTAAACAAGTCGTCAACGTGGACACGTCTCGGCAAAACACCGGAAACTTTGACCAACTTTGTGTATTTAACGTAACCCATCGTTATCCTGTGACGATGGGTAAAGTATAAAAACGACGGTAAAATATAAAAATACTAACCTGCGCACCAGTAAGCAGCTCTAATAAAGTTCTTCTGATGCTACACTCCAACAATCCTGTTTTATTCCGCTTTGGACTCATTTTACGTCAGGCTTGCCAATCTGACCTATAGTCCTCTTGACGCTTTTGCGTCAGGCTGTCCAATAGCTTACCCGCGTTTGTCAATGGACCCTGACGTACCTACGCCGGCGGCCATCTTGTGACAGCGAGCTGCTC
>SSNR01000454.1:405886-420020 GCA_006937965.1 Callopanchax toddi
GACAGGGAAAATCTTCTCTTGGTATCCAGTTTGTTTTTAAATCAGAAGACTGTCACAATGAAGTGATGCTTTTTCTGTTCATTCTGTAAACCTTCAACCTTGATTGTCAACAAACTACGTGGAATGTTCTCTTTAAAAAAAATATAGCAAGACTGGCATGAGGACGATGCTTCACACAGGAATGTAATTAATAAATATTTTGTAAGTATTAACATTTTTTTATATTACCATTAAAACATATGGATAAAATCACAGCAAATGCTTAGATGAAATGTATTTGTTATGTTTGTTTTATGAATTTTGCTCATCATGTGTAATTTTTGCCTTCTGGATCACATTCAAAAATAGGCTTTGTTTTTCTTTTAAAAAATGTTATTAAGTTTCTGACCAGGAATGCTTTTGTACTTATGATTATTAGACATTATAGAAACTTTAGAAATAGACTTAAGAACTTCAATCATTTTGAAGAACATTTTAAAGAAATACACATATTTACTTTTTATTCCAAATAAATCAGTAATATGATCTGGGAATATTGGGCAACACAGCATTCTTTAAAATTTCATGCCTGTGCAGAAAAACAGCTTTGTTCTTTAAAAGTTTTACAGGTTATTTTAAAAGTATAAGCCGTGTATAATCGTTTTTAGCATTTGTCAGCTGAACCCTTAGAAGTAACAAAATCCCTAAATGCTCTGAACTCAAACCTTCCCAATCGAGCGTTTCCTCCACAGACTGTAAAGTGCTCCGTTTAGACAGACTGAATATTTTATTAATGAGCTGAGGGATTAGTGTGAGGTTTCAGTAAAATGTTTTGGGTGGGTTTCATCTGAGATAATTAGGACAACAGTTAGAGATAGGTAAAAATTCATAATAAAAATAATAAATTTATGCCAGAGTTAGTCTAAATACAATTGTTGTAGGGCAGCGTCATTAAAACTACACTTATTTTGAGATTCTACCAGACTGAGATTAGATTGGATCTTTTCTATACACAGAAACAAAAACAACCATATATAATGTCTTTTGATCAACAACTGAAAAGTTGTTTTATTTCTCTGTGCTGTGCATGCAGTTTTATTATTAATTCAGTGAGCCATATTTAACCCTCTGGACTAAATATAATAATTTGACTAGAGTTGCTCCCACTTGCATCCTGCCGTGCTGCTATGAATTCTTTAACGTGACTTGCCTTCAGCTGATTTGGTTCAGACAAGTGAACCATTTACTCCAACTTTAACATGTTTAAATACAGTAAATCATTAACAGCAGCTTTCAGTTCATAAAATCATAAGCTGTTAAATGGGCGCCGATCACCGGTCATCGAATCTGCGCAGAACTGGCTCATCTCGAACGCACCTATTCTGACAACATGGGTGTGGCTTGCTTGTCCTTTTATGTCAGGCCACGCCCCCATGCCTATATTTGTGTGCATGTGTGCATGACAAAAGCTGGGGATTTCCCCATCATGTTCACGATGGAGAGGCACCTGGCTGCAGCCACAAGATGGCGGACAAAGATGGCGGACAGCCACTCTCGTACCACCGTACCGGAAGCTCTCTACCGGAAGTGACGCAATTCTCCGTACCGAAGCAAGTCGTGGGTCAATCTGTCATTTTTCACCAGGTGGTGGCGGTAGTGCACCTTTGTGTTGTTTGCTAAGTGCCAATAAACCCGAAGCAGAAGAAGAATAAGTTTTAATTCGTTTATGGAGACATGACGGACATAAAGGAGGTAAGTGAAAGAGTGTTTTAATAAATCACAATGTTACAAGTTTTTTTCGCAAGTCAGACGCATTATATAAAGGTAGATATCACAGTGATATGACTAGCTGTTTGTTGTTTCTCTTCACAGACAGTCCGTGTTAGCATTAGCATTAGCTTATGCAGCGATGGTGTGGTTTTTAATGCCTCTTTACACATATAGGCGAATAAACTGTGTTTAAACACAAAAAGAAAAATGAAACATCCTTTACTGACCCACAGTGGGAAAGTTACACTTTAACAGCATCAAAGAGAAAAGCTATTTTATGTATAAGTTTCATAATAAAAGATATCTTAAAATTAAATAAATAACCGACATAATGATTTAATATGCAATAATTAAAAACTGCCATGATCATATTTAAAGAAAGTGCTAGTGATTATTAGCACAAGTGCGAATTACAATTAAATTGAGTAACATATTGTTGAGAATATCTGGCCTCTGTAAACCCTAAATGCATATTATTATTACATAAGTGTTTAAAAAAGTAATTTTTTTTAAAGTTATGGAATTGAAATGGGTCATTTAAGTTGTTTAATGAATGTGCAGTTTATTTGTTAAATAAAATAAAAGAAGAAAATCAGCAGACAACAAACAAAATTTGATATTGTCCAAAAACGTTATAAAGTAAATTTAATAATATAATGTTCACAATATTCACAATATTCAAGTTTCAACATCTGCCTCTGCAATAATCTACAATGTTTGTTGGTACAATTGTCACTGAAAATTAGAATTTTATGTATTTAATGTTTTGAATGTCACACCTGTTATATAAAAGACAGGAGGGGATAGCATTCCAAACAGAGTTGATAGAATTAAAAAATGTTTTAGCTTGATTAATCAACCAAGCCATAATGTGCTGTGACATTATCCAGTTGGGATTTTCTGTTTCTGCAATGTGACCCATTAGAATTTCTTTCTTCTTTCAGGTGAACGTTGCCTTCAGCCTTGTGTATTTAAGTGGCCTTAATGAGTACGTGCTTTAACTGGATTGCGAGGGCCAGCCGATATCATCCAGATCGTACGAGAGGACGATGAGTCGCCTGTTTAGGAACTACAGGAAAAACCTACACACCTACAAGGTGACCTGAACACATGCTTCCTGTTGTGTGTGTTTGTGTGTGTTACTGATAAACATCTTTAAATGCAGTTTTCAGGTCCCAGGTCTTCCTCTATTTCTGTGAGTGGAGTTCCTCCCTGCATCAACAGGACGGCTCAGACTGGCTGAACAGAGGCGACGTGAGGAAAGCTTTACACATTCCTGACACGCTGCCACCCTGGGACAACTGCAGGTATATGACCAGAAGATATTACCGTTACTGATCATCGTGACACATCAGTAAATCAGCAGTTCTCCCTGTAGCTATCAGCTTTAGGAGCTCTTACAGCTGAACTCAAAGTGCAATTTGAAAAGAATGACCCAATATTTGTCACTATTTCACTTTTTCTTATTATTAAAAACTATCTTAATTGCAGAGCCTGTTTACATAGATCATAAAATAATGCCATTTCAGAGGTTCATCCTCTCTTTGAGCCTATTTAGATCTGAGGAAACAGTGTTTTCTTGAAAATCTGCAGACCTCTGGTATTTTTATCAACATGGTTTTCATGTTTTCACCAGATCTTTGACCTCTTGAAAATCATTGAAGAGGCAACAGGTTTGGGAGCCAGAATAAAAAAGGGGAGATTGCGCACCTAGACTTTGTTTTTGACATAATGCTCCCTGAGGTAAGAATTTATTATATCTTTGTGGTCAATATTTTATTCTTTTCATAATTTATATATGTCACGGTCTCCTGTGTTTAGAGCCGCCTCCAGCACCAGAGACCGCTCCGCTGTCAGTGACCGTCTTTGGCTCCGCCCCTCTTCTCCAGAGCAACGCGCCGGGTCCGCACAGCTGAACTGACCCAGACATCAGCCCTGCGTGTACAACAGGAGGGAGCAGCCTGTCGTTCAGGGGGGAAAGCAGACGGGTTCTGTTTTAGTCCCACCCCGGTTCCAGACCTCGCTTACTAGCAGTAGTTTGATCCTTTATTGACCGTAGTTTTGGGCAGCTTCTATTTATATACAGTTTATATATATATATATATATATATATATATATATATGTGTGTGTGTGTGTGTGTGTATATATGTTATGTAGCTAACTGCCTTTGTTGTGTAATGTTATTTACTTATAGCCTTAGCCTTCCTTATTTAAGAGATATTCTTATTTATTTACCTTTAGTACTAATAGCGTTAACCGCCTCCTTTAGTTAATTTTCTTTGGTTTTAGGATTCCTTTTCCCCTCTATGGGTGATCTTTAGTTAAGGAGTGTTTTTAGTTGTTTTCCTTTGCAGCACCTCCTTCTGCCAGAGACGAATAAACGTGTTTAGTACTTCAGTACTTGGTGATATTGGCCTTTGTGTTAGTCCCCGTTTTGTTTTACTCCTAGACCCCTGTAAGGAGACGTAACAATCTTACAAACCTGTGAATTGTTTGTAGCACTGAAAGGTATTATTGGATCATTTAAAATGTTTTGCAGATCCTGATAACCGTCCTCCAGGAAGAAGGCCAGACGAGGCTTCAGGCAGAACTCCTGTTGGCCAGTGGGAACATTTAAATAAAAGTGTAAAACCTTTACTGTAAGAGGTCAAAACTTTATTGTTGTAGTCTGTGTGGGATCTCTAATTGCTGGCTGAAGATAGGGTGTTTATTAATGTCTGTTTAATATTGTAATAAAGTTCATTGCAAACAAAAAACCGTCAAATTATTAATGTTGATAGATTAAAGGTGTCATAACATATATATATAATAAATATTGTGAGGACATTACCAAGAGTTGATAAACTGGTTCTGAGGGTTTTGGCAACTCGAAGGAATTCTCTATAAATATGTGATACAGGAGAAACAATGTTGGCCAATTCATAACACTGGAATTGATTAAACACTTTAATCGCCACATGAGATCAGATGGGAGTGTTAAAGGGATTTCTTTATTATATCACTATAAGAGTTATTACATTCATTCATGTTTAATTCACAGTTAGTAAACCCACTTATAGAAGTGGCCAATACAAATTTATATATTGGAATATGTATAATAGGGATGAATGAATAGACGAGTGAGCCCACAGTGGGGAAATCGTGATGAAATCACTCGTTAAATACACAATGGGTGAATGGCTGCACTTTGGGGAGTAATAACACTGGAAAGTGCTCTAATTATATAGAACATTTACAAACTGTAAGCTCTAGTGTGGCCGGCAATGAGAATAAAACGGTAATTAGGAAGTTAGTTTACAAAAAAAGATTTGTAAACTAACTTCCTAATGACCTCTTTTATTAAAGATATAGAACTATATTTAAATTCAATTTCTGAATCTACAAACTCGAAGGCTACTAAGACAATCTATCTATGTAAACTCTTGCATATATTTGTATGATTTCCACCCCTGGCTGTTTGTGTTGTTGTTTTGTGCACTTCAGCTGTTCATGTTGTGATTGTGCACTTGTTGTAGTTTTTGTTACTTACTTAATAAAGTTTGTTATTTAAAAAAACGTTTACAAATAAAAACTTCATAAGAAATTCAAATGAACCTTTGTAAGGCACGGGTTAGTCTGTTAATATCTAACTATAGTTAAGTTTAAACGCAAAAAAAAAAATCATAAACTTGTCTTCAAAGCACTTTACTCTTTTAATATATATTTCAATACGATTTTCCTGATGTGTCTGCTAATTATAAACATTTGATCCAGTTTAAAACATAAAAACATTAATTTGTCTTCAATGCACTTTCCTCTTTTTAATATATGTATAAATATCAGATATATATCTTGTAACCAGGTCAACTTGAACTTATAACTTCCAATAACGAAGTTTTCCGGCACGGAACTAAAATAAAAAAAATTAAAAACAAATCTTGGAACGTCACTTCCGCTACGGATCCAGGTGACCTAAATTTGATTACGTCACTTCCTGTGTGGACGCGTGACTTCCTGTATTGAGGTCACGTGGTTTCGGGAATACAACTTCCGGTACGGTGTACGGAGGTTTCTGTCCGCCATCTTGTGACTGCAGCCAGGTACTCTTGTGGCCTGCTCCGCTCCTCACTCAGAGCCGGACCGGTGAGGACGAAATGATGGAGTTTATTTAAAAATTTAAGGCATTAGAACGTTCAGTGATCAGTTAAAAAGTTATTGATCGTTTCTCTTGTTCAACAAGCTCCTCCATTACATGAAAAGCTGTATTTCAGCTCCTTCATGTGAAGTCTGCTGGCCTGTTTAACATAAACACAGCAGGTTATCCCTGTAGAGTCGATGTCCGCTCCACCACCGGATGTTGGGTTGATTTAACTAAATCACCTACAGATTTATTTTGACATGAATCCACATCGTTGTTTTGTGTAAAATACGTCTCGTCTGTTGTTGGTTTTGAGATGTCCTGAGTTTTTAATCAGTCTGTGAACGCAGCATTTACCGTGCAGGCTGCGTCTGTTCACAGAAGAAAGAGAGAAAAAAGTAGCGACTCGCCGCTTGGAGCTGGTTTTAACGGAGAAACGAATGTCTGCAGAAAGTTTTGATAACATTTCTGACTCAAACTCATCCTTAGACAGACAGGAGAGAGAGAGAGAGAGAGAGAGAGAGAGAGAGAGAGAGAGAGAGAGAGAGAGAGAGAGAGAGAGAGACAGTGGACAGACAGACTGGAGAGAGAGAGACAGGGGACAGACAGTCAGTCAGAGGACTGAGACACCGTCCTCCTCCTGTCTCACTGCCAGTTACGTTTCTAGACAGATTTTGTCCAGATTTATTCATTTGTCAGATATTAATTAAAATCTGATTTTCTGTTCCAAATTTGTATTTTTTATTTAGTTTTTTATGTTGTAGTTACAACTTTGACTTAGATGTTCTGTTAAACAGATTTCTTTTTCTAATAATCTGACTGATAATTTCCACTTCTTATTCTTCTCTAATTAAATCAATTTTCAAGTCAGATGTTTTTTGGGACTGTTTTTAGTTTCTGGATATGAAACATTTTTCTTTTACAGAAAAAAAACTCAACCTAGCTAATTAAACACATTATCTGTAGCTGGGTGTTGCATCTCTCCTCAACTTAATAATAATCTGTAGGCAGGTGTTTGTCCAGCAGTCTGGCTGCTTTAACAGTCAGGTCAGAATGGAAGAGGAGAGAAAAATAAAAACATCCAGTCATTCTTCAGTTAATCAAAACACCAAGTTGAAAGAGCCCAACAACATTGAGGGTGCAAGCCCAACAACATTGTCACGACCCTGTGGGTCTGTGAGGCTGATCAGGTCATTGTTTACCTGATGCAGCTGATTGCAACAGGGAACACCTGTGGACCTGGGAAGCCTCTTGCCTTATAAAACCCTGCAGTTTTCCTGCCTGAGGCTGCTCTGATCTCCTCCTCTATGCTAACTGCCAGTGGTGTGGGAGAGAATAGGAATGATGAAGGTTAGCGTTTTACTTATGGTTCTGTCCATTTTGCAGTGGAATGCTCGCAGTCTCGTTGCTAATGGGCAGGAATTTAAAAAATTTGTTTATCAATTAGACGTGCTGCCTGACCTTTTGTGTGTTCAAGAGACTTGGCTTTGCCCGCAGTTAGACTTTATTATTCCAGGTTATGAATCCATTAGACATGACAGAGATGCGATTCGCAGTGGGGGGGGGGTGCCACCTTTATCAAGGCTGGGTTATCTTACAGGGTAGTTCGGTCTCCCAGTGATGTGGAGTGTGTTGTAGTAGAGGTTTGTGTAGCCGCTAATGGGAGAAGTGTGAAAGTAGTTAACTTTTATAATCCTTGTAAAAAGTTGGATTTGGGGGTGTTTCGGGATATAGCGGGGAAGGTAGGCAGGAGGGAGGTTTGGTGTGGTGACTTTAATGCGCATAATAGTTTATGGGGCAGCCAGCACACTGACTATAATGGTGATGTGATGGAAGAATTGATCGATGAGAGGTCACTGGTGTGCCTTAATAGTGGTGAAGGGACTAGGATGGACTTCAGGAGGAACATAGCGTCGTGTCTGGATTTGACGCTAGTATCTGAGGGATTGGCGCTGTCATCGGATTGGAAGGTGCGGGGGGAATCTACGGTGGGGAGTGATCATTTCCCCATCCTTACCAAAATCGACTTGGAGGTATTTAGGCAGGAGGGGGGTTTGATTATTAGGTGGTGCTTCGGTGAGGCTGACTGGGAGAAATTTGACAGGAGGTGTGTACAAACGGCTTCTTTGACTGAACTGTCAGAGTCTGTGGACGAGTGTGCGTCGGCCGTTGCTGACCATATTCTGGATGCGGCAATGATGAGCATCCCGTGTCGAACAACACGAGGAAAGGTCAAAGTGGTGCCATGGTGGACTAAGGACTGCGATGTAGCAATTAAGGAGAGAAATAGAGCGCTCAGGGTACTGAGGAGGGGTCTGTCAATGGAAAATTTATTAGATTATCAGAAGAAGAGGGCGAGGGCACGCAGAGTGGTCAAAAGTGCGAAGAAGGAAGCGTGGCGGTCCTTTTGTACTAATATCGGTAGAAGGGTTAGCCTGAATGATGTTTGGAAAATGCTTGGTAGGATGAGAGGAAAGAGACGGGTGGTTGGCGTCCCGACGTTGGTCACTGGCAGGGAAACTGCAATAACAGATGCAGAAAAGGCAACGATGTTAGGTGTCACGTTTGCTGCTATTCACAGCGGGGATCATCTGGATGATGAACACTATAGAAGGAAGGATCAGATCCTTGGAGATAATGGGTGCTTGAGGGAGGAGCTGTGGCGGACCTTTTCTGCGGTTGACATGGAGTTTTCGCTGTCAGAACTGAATCAGGCTTTACAAGGCACTGGTTACACGGCCCCTGGCCGGGATCAGTTGTGCTATGCCATGTTCAAGAAGCTCCCGCTGCAGTCGTTGAAACTGGTTTTGGAGCTTTTTAATAGAATATGGGAACGTGGTACTTTACCTCGGGCTTGGAAGGAAGCGCTGATATTACCCTTCCCCAAACCTGGAAAGGATCCTGCCAGCCCAGGCAGTTATAGACCTATAGCCCTGACGTCACACTTATGTAAGTGGATGGAGAGGGTGGTTGGAAATAGATTGACATATAATTTGGAACGTGGGTTGCTGTTGAGTCCGGTTCAGAATGGCTTTAGGAAAGGGCGGTCCACAATGGATGCTCTAATTACCGTCTGCACGGAAGCGGAAAAAGCTGTTCGGATGAAAGAGGCTATGGTGATTGTTTTCTTTGACATAGAAAAAGCATATGACTCGGTTTGGAAAGAGGGGCTGCTGATAAAACTTAAGAAAATGGGGGTGGGTGGCAAAATGTATAACTGGGTGATGGACTTTTTGTCCGAGAGAAGGATTGCAGTTAAAGTTGGGGCTGACATATCACCAAACTATGACATTAAGAATGGTACTCCGCAGGGGAGCTCAATTAGCCCGGTGCTGTTTAATATCATGATTAATGATATCTTCTCTGATTTGGGGGCAGGTGTTTCTTCTGCTCTGTATGCAGATGATGGCGCCATCTGGGTAAGGGGCAGGAATTTAAGGTATGTGATGGATCGTGTTCAGATAGCGATAAGCGTGGTGGAAGATTGGTCATATAACTGGGGCATTAAGTTGTCTGTGAGTAAAACTTGTTTTATGGTGATTACTAGGAAACGTAAAGTTCACAATGTGGTTCTTAACTTGTACGGTCAACCGCTGCTTAAGGTGTCTAAGTTTAAATATCTCGGTGTGTGGTTGGATGAACGGTTTACGTGGCAGGCTCACATTGGAGAGCTGGAGACAAAATGTAAAAAAGTGGTGAACTTACTGCGGGCTATAGCTGGGCGGGATTGGGGGCGGACAAAAAGTCGCTCCTGAGAGTTTACAAAGCCATCATGAGGTCGTCAATTGACTACGGCTCTGTAGTGTATGGGATGGCTGCAAAATCATCATTAATTAAACTTGATAGATTGCAGTGTAAAGCCTTAAGGATATGCACTGGGGCTATTAGGTCCTCTCCTGTTAATGCAGTTCTGGTTGAGGCAGGTGAAACGCCGTTGGAAATTCGGAGGGAAAAACTTTTCCTCAACTACTGGATGACTTTACGGGGTGGTGATGCTGCCAACAAAACGAACGACGTCCTGAAAGAGTGCTGGGAGTATGCTGTGTTGCCAGGGAAGGGGTTTGGGTGGAAGGTGTGTAGGGAAAGGAACAAATATGGGATGGAGACGTTGGACTTCACGAGATTTAATCCGATCAGTAATGTGCCGCCTTGGTTATACCAGAAGTTAAGGTGGACCTGAGTGTCCGGGAACAGAAAAAACAGTGGCATCCTGAATGTATTCGGATTGAAACTGAATGTTATTTGCGGAATAGTTATTATGGATATTTGAGAATTTTTACGGATGGTTCAAAGAATACACAGGGAGATGTGGGCATGGGGGTCTATGTCCCGGATTTTGAACTGTCGATATCCAAGAGAATGTCGGATCACCTGTCAGTTTATACTGCAGAACTGGTAGCGGTCATTGTGGCACTGCAATGGGCGCTGGAGGTCAGGCCAGACAGGATAGTAGTGTGTACAGATTCAGCGTTGGTTTTAGAGAGTTTACAGTCTGCTGAATCCAGCAGGGAGGACCTTCTGATAGACCTCTTCCATTGTTTGCTGGGACTACAGAGGGGGGGCATAGATGTGTGTTTCTGCTGGGTGCCTGCTCATGTTGGTGTAAAGGGGAATGAACGGGCGGATGGTTTGGCTAAGGCTGCTTTGATGAACGATATTACCCTTCCTATACCTCTTGGTAGGAGTGAAGGTCGAGCACTTATAGGTAGGCTTGAGTTGGATCTCTGGCAGAGGGTTTGGGAAGGTGATCACAAGGGTAGAATGTATCATAAGATTCAGGGGTCAGTCAGGGTAAAAGATTGTGGGAGTCATGACAGGAGGGAGGGCATTATTTTAACACGTCTTAGGATAGGGCACACTGGGTTAAACAGCACTCTGAGTAGGATGGGGAAAAGTGTGACAGCAAATTGTGGTTATTGTGGGTGTATGAAAACGGGAACATGTCCTGTTTTTTTGTACGGCATATGTGACTGAAAGGAGAGCTTTGCAGGTTGTAATGCAGAATGAGGGAAGGGAATGGTCATTGGTGGGGGTTTTGGGCACGGAAGGGGAAGACGAGGGATTAGTTGGGACTAGAAGGGCACTATTACACTTTCTAAAGCAGACACGTCTGTGGTGGAGGATATAGGGCAGGGGCCTTCAACTAAATATGCCAAAGGTCCAGATCAGCATTCGCGACGTGGTCCTCGGTCCGGGGGCAGCGCCACACACACACACACACACACACACACACACACACACACACACACACACACACACACACACACACACACACACACACACATATATATATATATATATATATATATATATATATATATATATATATATATATGTGTGTATATATGTGTGTGTGTGTGTGTGTGTGTGTGTGTGTATTTTTATATATAAATAATTATTTGGAGATAGATGGATGGATAGATAATTATTTTTATTTATATTTAAATACTTAAACATATATTCTCTGAGCACAAGATCCCCATTAATTAGTTTGTTGAAGTTAATTTTTGAGAAAAATGATTTGGTTTTTTTCCTTCTGCTGTTCAGATGCAGAAAAGTCGACATTATTTTTACTCTCTGGTCCAGTTTTTGACCAGAATGAACTGATTACTGACAACGGCCTGGATCTGCTCGTCTACCTGCTCTGAGCTTCTTCTCCTCTCCAGCACCTGTTGCGTCCTCTCCAGCGTCTCTACCCGGTGCATGAGTGTGCCAGCTCTTTCCTATTCCTTTAACCAATTTGAAGAATTCTGCAGCGGGCTCCCAGATCAGCCAAGAAATACATCCCTCCAGCTAAATTATCCGTTATTGTGTGTGTGTGTGTCTGTGCGTGCGTGTGTGAGCGTCTGCAGGTGTAATGACGCTGAGAGATGTCCGGTTCTCGCTCTGCGACCGCTGTGGCCTCATTTATAAAACTTATAAAATAAATATACATGTTTATAATTTGTTATATTTTATATAAAATTTATTTTTTTTTAAAACGGGTCGCAAAGGGAGTCACTTTCTCCGCAAACTTTAGGATTTATAAAAGAAAATGCGGAGAAATGATGTACTCTGCAAACTTTGCATAAGCACGTTTGAGAGAAGGTTAAAAAGACTTTTTATTTTGGAGACGTCAGACTAAATAAAAGGCTTTCAGTCATTTTAACGTGTTTTTAATGAGACAGGTCGGGGCAGGTTCTAAAAATAGACGCAGCGATGCGGGGCGGTTTAAACCCTGACCCGCGCATCACTAGTGTGCGTGGCGCCTTTCTGCAGCAGTAGATCTCTTTCTGAAGCTGCGGGAGGGGCTGCCCGACCGTGGTGTAGGGGGAGCTTAGCGAACTAAAGGAGTTGCCGCGGTGCGCCACTCGCTTGGCGCTCGGCTTCGCCTCCAGGACTCCGGTCGGGACTGAGTTCCGAACCATGTACGCAGGGGGAGGGCGAGGTCCGCGGGTTCCGAGTGAGCGACGAACCTGCTCATTAGCGCTCGCGTGTCTCCTCGGACACGCCTGCTCCTTATAGACCAGGGACCGGGTCTGGATTTGCTGGGTCCAGACAGAGCCGGCTCTGGGTCCGGATCCGGACCGCGGTCCGCCTGTTAGTGACCCCTGATATAGGGTGATGGTATGACGTTGCACACTCGGGTACAGTAGGTGGCGGTATGCACCTTCAGTTGCTTGTGATCCGCCATAACGCTAGAGAAGAAGAAGAAGAAGAAACCCACCTGTCTTGTCTGGTTGTTGGTTCATCTGTTCTGTTTAGTCCTGTCTAGTCTAGTCTGGTCTGTTTTTTGGTTCAAGTCAAGTCATCATAGCCCGGTTCATATTTTTTGTAGCACTTTCTTGTTAAATAAATACTTCCTTTTTTTTTATTTTACCACCGTCTCCTGCTCCGGTTTCCACCCTCCTCTGCACCATCGGGTCCGGCCTCCCTGTTCATGACAGCATGACCCAACCTCTGGACCCAGCAGGGGAGGCAGCTTCGCTGCAGTCCTTAATCCTGAACCTTCATAACCTGAGCCAGGGTCTTCGGGACCTGCGCCTGTGTTTCCAGGTCGAGGGTCCACAGCCTGATCCTGTTCCTGAGTCGTGTGGTGCCGGTCCTGGTCCTGGTCCCAAATTGTGTGGTGCCGGTCCTGGTCCCAAATTGTGTGGTGCCGGTCCTGGTCCCAAATTGTGTGGTGCCGGTCCTGGTCCCGAGTCGTGTGGTGCCGGTCCTGGTCCTGGTCCCGAGTCGTGTGGTGCCGGTCCTGGTCCTGGTCCTGGTCCCAAATTGTGTGGTGCCGGTCCTGGTCCCGAGTCGTGTGGCGCCGGTCCTGGTCCTGGTCCCGAGTCGTGTGGTGCCGGTCCTGGTCCCGAGTCGTGTGGTGCCGGTCCTGGTCCTGGTCCCGAGTCGTGTGGTGTCGGTCCTGGTCCTGGTCCCAAATTGTGTGGTGCCGGTCCTGGTCCCGAGTCGTGTGGCGCCGGTCCTGGTCCTGGTCTCGAGTCGTGTGGTGCCGGTCCTGGTCCCAAATTGTGTGGTGCCGGTCCTGGTCCCGAGTCGTGTGGTGCCGGTCCTGGTCCTGGTCCCGAGTCGTGTGGTGCCGGTCCTGGTCCTGGTCCCAAATTGTGTGGTGCCGGTCCTGGTCCCGAGTCGTGTGGTGCCGGTCCTGGTCCCGAGTCGTGTGGCGCCGGTCCTGGTCCTGGTCCCGAGTCGTGTGGTGCCGGTCCTGGTCCTGGTCCTGGTCCCAAATTGTGTGGTGCCGGTCCTGGTCCCAAATCGTGTGGTGCCGGTCCTGGTCCTGATCCTGGTCCCAAATTGTGTGGTGCCGGTCCTGGTCCTGGTCCCGAGGCGGGTGGTGCCGGTCCTGGTCCTGGTCCCAAATTGTGTGGTGCCGGTCCTGGTCCCGAGTCGTGTGGCGCCGGTCCTGGTCCTGGTCCCGAGTCGTGTGGTGCCGGTCCTGGTCCTGGTCCCAAATTGTGTGGTGCCGGTCCTGGTCCCAAATTGTGTGGTGCCGGTCCTGGTCCCGAGTCGTGTGGTGCCGGTCCTGGTCCTGGTCCTGGTCCCAAATTGTGTGGTGCCGGTCCTGGTCCCGAGTCGTGTGGTGCCGGTCCTGGTCCTGGTCCCAAATTGTGTGGTGCCGGTCCTGGTCCCGAGTCGTGTGGCGCCGGTCCTGGTCCTGGTCCCGAGTCGTGTGGTGCCGGTCCTGGTCCCAAATTGTGTGGTGCCGGTCCTGGTCCCGAGTCGTGTGGTGCCGGTCCTGGTCCTGGTCCCGAGTCGTGTGGTGCCGGTCCTGGTCCTGGTCC
>SSNR01000454.1:436600-457950 GCA_006937965.1 Callopanchax toddi
TGGAACCTGGGGAGAGTCAAACTCAGCTTTAAATCTGACCATTTCCTCCCTTATTGTCCTCATTTGTTCGTGAGCATTTTTCTCTGTAGTTAACTCCTGCTCAGAGGGCTCTGCTTTTTGCTTTGAGGCTTTGAGTTCTTCATGTAAAACCTGGATAGAGTCATAGTTTGCTTTCAAATTTTTGATAATTTCCTGACTCGTTATCCATGTTTCCTCGTGAGACAGTTTTTCTCTATTCCATGCCTGTTCAAAGGTTTGTGAGGAAAGGAGAGATTTTCTGTACTTTATAGTGAGTTCCTGATTTGACATTCTGAGAGAGTCCAGCTCTGCCATCATACTGCTGGTTTGCTGCTGGTTCTGCAAACTTCTCAACTCACTTTTTGTCCGGTAAAGTTCTTCCCATAGGTTTTGAGATTTGAAGTTCTCCTCAAACCTCTGTTGCCTTTCAGCATTCAACAGAGAGTTAAGTCTCCTAATTTCTTCAAATAAACAGTCGGTTTCCATTGAGGCTACCTGGATTTCTGGTTGTCTCTCCTGCTGAAAACTCTGTGGGTTGGGGAATCTTGGTGTGTAACTTGCCATTTTATCAGAAAAATTCAATAACATCTGATTTTGTAAATAAAAGTGAAATATGGTTGTCTGTGTCTCTCTATGTGTCTCTCTATGTCTGTGTCTCTCTATGAGAATTTGATTGAATGACTGACAAAAGCTGCTTCCAGTAAATATCTGACAACATGGGTGTGGCTTGCTTGTCCTTTCATGTTAGGCCACGCCCCATGCCTATATTTGGAAGTTGTGACTTAAAAGCCTACCCTAATGTGTGCATGACAAAAGCTGGGGATTTCCCCAGCATGTTCTTCCTAAGGGCCGGTTCACAATGCAGGATTTTCCAATTGTCCGCAGATTTTAAATCGAGACCACACAAGTGGCGAGAAATGTTCCTTTAAAATCTGTGACCATTTAAGATCATTGACCGTTCTGATCCTACAGTGTGCGGTGTGATCAGTTCACACACTATCCGATTTCACACACGCCGCTGTTCCATTTTAATTCAATGTTGCCGTAGCTCCGCCTACGCGCATCACGCACTGTGCGTAGGGCACCACTTGCCCAGGGGGGCACCAAAAAATTTCAGGCTCGTGAAAAATCCTGTTGATAGTAATCATAATAACGAAATGTTTCAAATAAATAAGTGTAAAGAGGGCCCGCCAACCTGTCGATCTCTGTGTTTCAAAGGATTCATGAATATTAATGAGTGTTGGTGCTTTCAGATAGCAGGCAGTGGAAACGGTGCTCCGCGTCCAAAGTGCGCTCAGTGGCAGCTGCGCCAAGCTGAAGGAGGCAGCGCACCAGAGAACTTGCCGTCCGGCGCGCGCTGCGCCCGAGGGACACAGAGAGAAGACGGGTGCGTTACACCACAGAATCACCGCGGTCTTATGGGTCCATGGAATGAGCTACGTAGCTGACGCTTCTTGGAAAATCGCTGTATTAAAACCGTAAAAGCTGCGCCGCGGCGCTTGAAATTGAACCAGCAACTATATTTAAGGCCAGAGCTTCATGATACGCACGGAGATCAGCGGCCAAGCTGGAGCGTTTGCGCTCTGTGCGTCCTGCTCTGTGCGTCCTGCTCTGTGCGTCCTGCTCTGCGTATTTGGCTCGTTTTTGGCTCAACACTGGACAGGCATGCAGCATCGCTGCGCTGAGCTGAAGCTGATATAGAGGGTTTTCACGGCGCGTCACCGCAGCGTCATCTAACCGGAAGCCGCCATATTGGAGACATTGAGGTAAACAGAACGCACGCATTTAATGAGTATTCTACTGCAAAACGAAAAGAAATGGTGAATTATTGCCGTGTTTATGGCTGTACCAATCGGTCAGACCATGAGACACCTTTGCAGTTTTATAGACTGCAAAAAAATTATTACGGATCAGGGAGAACAACGCTAGAAGTTATCAGAGGAAAGGAGGCGAAGCTAAACCAGGATCTAGGGGGGGAAATCTGGACATCCGAATTAGTTCGGCCCATTTCTGGTCAGGTTAGTGAATTGTTGATAACAGCTGCTCTTAAGTAATTTTTAGTGGGATGCTAATATAATTTATATCAAGCTATTTACTTAATATAATCACATTTAACAGCCTGATGCAGTAGCAACACAGTTATTCTTCAAATGTAGAGCTAAAACTAAATGTGCTGTATTTCTCATTGTTCAACAGGTAAAAGGTCTGACCTTTATCAGAAGGATGACCCAGATTGGGTGCCATCAGTTGGAATGAAAAACAACTGAAAAAACAAAGTAAAACGAGATAAGCTGCATTCACGATGGCGATGAAATTGTAGTTTATCATATATTATCATATATAATATATTATTCAATAAATGCAAGCTCTTAACATTAAATCTCGGACTTCGGATGTTGTTAACGCTATTTTTACAGTTCTTGTGAACTCCCTGCTTCTCGCTGCATTTAATGTCACGCTTGTCAGCAAAAAACACTAAAAGATAATGTATTTAATGTCTATAATCGGCGGCGCACGTCTTCCTCAAAATCAGCGTACGTTTTTAACGTAGTGTCTTCTTCTTTTCTGCCATTTAGGGGAGAACAGACGCGACTTGGCTGAACAGCGCCCCCTGGAGTCACAATCTGTGATGGTCGCAGATTTTGGTGTAACAACGGCAACGTTTTGCAGTGGTGGACAAGAACGTGTACGTCATTTTTACAATGGCGGAGGCTGGGTGAGGAGGAGAGTTATGATGTTAAGCGCTGCTTTGACTGCCCTTTTGGTGACAGCTCTCATGACTATGCTCCTTGGACAACATCAGTCATCAAAGACATGGTGGTAAGAGAACTATAAAAATTGAAGAGTCTGAAATAATATTTTCTTTAAAAATTTTAAACATTATTTTGACTGTGTCTTTTCTTTGCCCTTTTTTAGTTTTGTGAAGTGATAACAGTATCATGGCTAAAGCACTTAACTGCCCAGGTGGTGCGCATTATGCTCGACTACACTGACCACATTTCTTTCTGCCCTAAACTGAAGGACACCTTGCAAGAGCAAAAACAGTGGCCAGAAATCTGTCACATTCTAAGTAAGAATTTTAGTAATGCCTTATCAATTATGGCTGAATTATCATCCTTGTCAGTAAAACTGTATCCTTCAGTGCACTCATTGCTTTTGTTGACATGTCTTGACTGACAGGAAATGTACGGAGCCTGAAGCACCTGTGTCGGTTGCGGATAAGGGAGCACCTCAGTTGTTTGCGCTTGAGATCTCCTATTTTTATCAACTTCCTTCCACTTCCTCCCAGGCTGAAAGACTATCTACGCTTTAAGGAGTTTGATATTTACAGCAGGGGGAGCATGGTTAACCCTCAATGAAAACACATTTAATGATGTCACTGGTATCAGTGTTAAGTAAGAACAGATAAGTTCCTCATAAGCTCTTGTTATCTTTCTGTATTTGTTACTGTGGTTTAAAAAGTACATTTTATGTGCTTGNAAAATCTGTGAGGACTTCAACCTGACAACATGCCACCAAGATTTCCGCCTCTGGCTGACAAGTTATCCTTCATCCAAGGTAAAACCTCCTTTAACATGTGTATTAAAAAACAACTTTAGGCTGTTAGACTGAAGCTTTCTTAGGACTATACACAAGTATTTCACAACATATAGAAACAAGTTTTATGTTTGAAATCAGTTTCCAGTCACCATCCTGCAGAATGGGGTCAAAATGACCAATGAGCCTCCTACAGGACTCCGTCTCAACCTGCTACAGTCTTACTTGTCAGATCCCATTTCTGACCAAAAGTTCTTCAATAACTGTCCCAATAAGGAGCTGGTGAGTTCAGCTTACATGTATTATTTAAATTACTCTGTCACACCAAGGATGTTCTGTGACTCTTGGATTTATTCACCAGGTTTGGGAAAAGCTCCTGTTTGGATTGTGCTTCTTCCATGCTCTTGTACAGGAGAGGAAAAAATTTGGTCCTCTGGGTTGGAATATTCCTTATGGCTTCAATGAGTCTGACCTTCGAATAAGCATCAAGCAGCTTCAGGTATTTCTTGAAAGTGTCAGTTGTAGAGTTCCCATACATCACAAAAAATATAGTGTATTTAATTCTTTTTTAAATCTTCAGCTTTTTATAAATGAATACAACGAGGTGCCCCTGGAGGCCATAACATATCTGACTGGAGAGTGTAACTACGGCGGACGTGTGACAGATGACTGGGACCGGCGGCTCCTGATGACCATCTTGGACGATTTCTACAACAAGGAAGTTATTTGGGCCTATAACTACCCTCTCTCACCTTGTGGTAGATACATTGTCCCACCCAAGTCTAGCTATGAAGACTATGTTCTATTCATTAAGGTAATAAAAATAACCTTCTAAAGCACAAAGATGTATTTATTTTCCTGTTATGACTTCTGAGTACCAATAACTTTTTGTTTTCTAGAATCTTCCATTAAGCCAGTATCCAGAGGTGTTTGGGATGCATGAAAATGCTGACACTTCGAAAGACCTGCAGCAAACAAAAATGCTGTTTGATTCGCTGCTACTTACCCAGGGTGGGGGAGCTAAGGGAGGGGCCAGTTCTGGGAGTGACCACACCCTGTACGATATATCAAACGACATCCTTACCAAGGTATATACCAAAGTTCCTGTTTGTACTGTTGATATTATATTTTTGAGAGTCCTTTCATTTATCACTCAGTGCTACCATTTGGTCAAACATATTTATGCCTTTAGTGTTAGCTTAGAACTTTATACCTTTGTTTTTATCTGATAACTTAAGCATGACTTTTTTTCTGACTGTATTTTCTTACTAAAATTATAAGTCTTTGGCACAAAAATGCAATAGAATTTAAAAAACATGACAAAATCAAAATAGTTTATATGATTATTAAAAAGTAAAAAAGTTATTAGAATTGGACCACTTTGTTTTATGTAGTGTCCTGAGGTGACTTTGTTGTGAACTTTCACTCTAGTTTGAATTGTATGTTTGACATTTGCTGATCTCTCCAGCTTCCATCTAATTTCGACACCGAAGCAGCTCTCTTGAAGTTCCCAGTGCTCTATGAAGAAAGTATGAACACAGTTCTTGTTCAAGAGATGGAGCGCTACAATACGTAAGAAGAAGCAGATCAGTTATTAACTTTAAGTCATTATCAGGTTGTACAACTTTAACTACTGTCTTGGTTTTTCAGGTTGTGTAGTACTATTCGTGTGAGTCTACAGAACCTCCTGAAAGCTATTAAGGGCTTGGTGGTGATGGATTCAGAGCTGGAGGCAGTTGCAGGCAATTTGATCGTAGGCAGGGTCCCAGAAAAATGGGCCAAGTGCTCTTACCCAAGCCTCAAGCCTCTGGGTAGTTACATAAATGACTTTCTCTCAAGGCTCAAGTTTTTACAGGTGAGAAAATTCTATGGCCTCATAAGACAAATATATCACAAGTCTCATTTAGACAAGGAGTATAAGCATGTTACATATTTTTCATTCTCTGTTTTCACTTTGTGTGCCTGCAGGTTTGGTATGAAACCAGAAAGCCCAGTGTGTTTTGGCTGTCTGGATTTTTTTTCACTCAGGCTTTCTTAACTGGAGCTATGCAGAACTATGCCAGGAAATACCACGTTCCTATTGATCTGCTAAGATTTGATTTTGAGGTTTAAAAAAACATACATTTTGTCTCCACATTAAAAAGTTTCATTTTCCGTGATAATAAACTGACCTAAAGTTTTGTTTTGCCTTTCAGGTTCTTCCAGTTGTTACATCAAAAACAGAACCTGAGGATGGTGTTTACACTAATGGGCTGTTTCTTGATGGAGCTCGATGGGACAAAGAAAGGTAGATGTAATAGTAAAGTTACTATATGTGTAAGATCAAAACAAAATTAGAAACATAATGTCACGTCTGCTGAACAAGACAGTTTAAGCACAATAAAGATATATAAACGCATCATAGAGAAAAGTAAACAGGTCCAATAATTGATATGGTGTGCTGTTTATGTGATAAACAATATGTGCAGCACTGTGTTCATTTATCACGTTACCCAGCACTTTAAATTAATAGATGTAAAATGGAAAAGAAGCTCATCTGCCTTAAGGGTTGGACTGATTGTTCATATTGGAGCATAATATGTTCTCCCATTCTTCACTGAATCAAACATCTCCAGGTTTGAACTGGCATTGTTTGAAGATCTTCTGTAATATACAGTGTGAACAGAAATGGACAAAAACTGTTCTGTTTAACACTAGTGAGGTGCCAACTATCGCATCACCCCAAAAAATCTAAAAAACACAGCCTGCCTTACAAGTAGTCGTTTATCCAGAGATCACGAGATGCACTGACCGACAACTGTGGCAGTTGCTCATTCAGCTAAAGTGGGTAGATAGCATATCAGGAAAGCACAGAACAGCCACCATTGTCAAAGTGACAGTAAAGTGTGTTCACACACTATCCACACCCAAGGTAAGGTAAGGTTGTTCCTTACAGGTTCCACCTGTGAGGTTCAAAGGCCATGTGCTATGTTGTGTACATAATTTCCATGTGATTTGCAAAGTACATCACAATATGACTCTTTGAACTTCACAGTCAAAATCCTAAAATGCAAATTTACACAATATAAATCTGAAGAACTTTTATATACGTTTCTGTTCTATTTTGTCTGTATTACATTGTATTTATAAATGTATAGTTTTGGAAATTGTAATTGTGTGTAGTGTTCTTGTTGTTTTTTTCTTACACATCAGTGAAATGCAAACAAACATTATGTTTTTGTTTCTTAATCTTCAGTGGAGTCCTAGCTGAGCAGCACCCCAAAGTACTTTTTGACTCTATGCCAATCATTTGGATAAAACCCAGTGAGTAGGACTTTACATGCTGCCAGTATAACATGTTTGTGAAAAGTGCAATTTAAACCAGTCATTTTTAAGTGCTTCTTGGAGCTGCATTAATGTTTTCTTCTCTGCTTCACTGTGTCCTTTACTTTTTAATAGCTGAAGAGAAGAATGCTGATGAATCCCAGACAGTTTACGTCTGCCCTCTCTATAAGACCAGTGAGCGGAAGGGAACGCTCTCTACTACCGGCCACTCCACAAATTTTGTCATTTCCATGATGTTGCCCACCAGCAGACGCCCGCAGCACTGGACTAAGCGTGGTGTAGCCTTGCTCTGCCAGCTTGATGACTGAGATCAGATAACACACAGTTGGAGACTCAAACCATTCATAATGCTACTTGGGTTCACTATTTGTTCTAAAGAGATCCAATATTTACATAAAATGAATGCATCTGACTAATTTTAGAGCATATCTATAACGAAAGCAAGGAATGGTGTGCTACAAGTTATATTTCTTTGTCTTTTTTAAAAGTTAATGTTTTGGAAGCACATGATGACAATGACAACGAACAGGTTGTTTATATGACACAAATATGTCAAGAGAGTGCACACTTTATTATTAAATAAACAGAACAAGCATGATAAAAACATGTTCATCCGTGAGTCTGTTTTACATTATTACTAAATCAATGCATTAGAACAAGTCAGCTGAAACTGGTTTTAGGAGTAACAACACTTTCCTGGCAGGACTTCTGTCACATGGCTCTTTGGATGTTTACACAGATATCTTCAGGATACAATGACAGTAAAATGGCTTTTGTGATGTAAAATGAGTATGATAAAATGTTTTTCTAAAACTAGATGTATAGTGTATCTTAAATGAGAACCAGGAAGACCTTTAGCAAAGAGTTGTAACCTAAATAGGTTTGCTAAAACACCTGATTGAGGGTTCTGCTTCCTTCTAACACTTAACTGCTGTTTCTTACCTTTGTTTCTTTGTGAAGAATATAATATGAGCTTAAATTAATTTACAGGTGTGACTGTTAGTGGTTGTTTCAGTGTTTAGTAGGTCAAAGCTAGGTGCTAGTCGTGAAACCCTGTGATCTGATATTTGTGGCTGGGGAGGAGCTATAAATAGCTGGATCATGTGTGTGTCCTGAGAGGCCCACTGGCTACACTAGTGTGACAAGGGAGCACAGCCAGTTTAAGGTAAACACTGCACATTGATTTCTTTAAGAAATTGAATTGTCAGTGTGGTGGGTCCGTCTTTTAAATTTTTATGCTTTACTGTTGAACTTTAAAGGTCTTGTTGCTGTCTTTCTGACATTTCCTGTGCTACCTCATTAAGTTTAATGTTTGAGAAAAGCCTTACACAGCTTGTATGGCATAAGTCTCTATGCTTGTATTTAGATTGTGATAAAATATGAATACTGTTATTTCTCTGAAGGGCATGTGCTTTTGGAATAACAGTTGTAAGTATTCTGAGTATGGTTAGATTTCCATTGTTGGAATGACTGCTGCTTATATTCTACTGTGGCTGAATGTGAATGTGTATATATATATATATATGTATGTATAGTATATATATATGTATAGTATGTATATGTATGTATATGTATGTATATTGATTAACTGCCCAGGTGGTGCGCATTATGCTCGACTACACTGACCACATTTCTTTCTGCCCTAAACTGAAGGACACCTTGCAAGATAAAAACAGTGGCCAGAAATCTGTCACATTCTAAGTAAGAATTTTAGTAATGCCTTATCAATTATGGCTGAATTATCATCCTTGTCAGTAAAACTGTATCCTTCAGTGCACTCATTGCTTTTGTTGACATGTCTTGACTGACAGGAAATGTACGGAGCCTGAAGCACCTGTGTCGGTTGCGGATAAGGGAGCACCTCAGTTGTTTGCGCTTGAGATCTCCTATTTTTATCAACTTCCTTCCACTTCCTCCCAGGCTGAAAGACTATCTACGCTTTAAGGAGTTTGATATTTACAGCAGGGGGAGCATGGTTAACCCTCAATGAAAACACATTTAATGATGTCACTGGTATCAGTGTTAAGTAAGAACAGATAAGTTCCTCATAAGCTCTTGTTATCTTTCTGTATTTGTTACTGTGGTTTAAAAAGTACATTTTATGTGCTTGTTATTTGATAATTTTGGCATAACACTGATTTATGCTTTATTTGTACAAATGTGTTATATTAGAAAGTTCGACTTTCTTTTATAGTGACTATTTTGGTTGCATTTTCCTAAAGATTATTTGTAAGTCTTCAAAAAAACAAAAACAAAACCACTGTCTCTGTAGCACCACTTTGTGGTTGAAAAAAAAATTGCAAAAGGGGATAAATTAAAGTGTCTCACCTTTTTCATGGTCTTTTCAAATGTATTATTTGCTAGCTTTCTAAAGCTTTTAAAATGTAATAAAAATATCCTAAATAAATGCTGTTATTTAAAAAGTTCTAATAATTTATTAGGTATATGTTATACTATGCATATTCTAATTTTAATTTGAAATTGGAAATAGATATTATCGTGAACTTTATATATCTATTTATTTATTGCATAACTGTATCGTGTTTACACTCGGTGGTTAGGCTACACTACGCTGCTCAACATAAAAGTTTCACTTTCACAACTGATCACTCAAACGTGCCGTTTCGGTTCTTGCAGTACCTATTTCGGCCGCTGGGTGGTGTGGATTTTCTTGTATGTAAACAGTGACGGCAACGTTTTGCAGTGGTGGACAAGAACGTGTACGTCATTTTTACAATGGCGGAGGCTGGGTGAGGAGGAGAGTGTGTGTGTAAAGCGGCGTCGTATTCGACTGAGCTACATTGCCCTTACTACGTGCACGGTGCCCCAAAATGGCCCTGAATCCTAACGCGGTGGGAAAAACGGACTCAGAATGTACCAAGACTAACGATTCACAGCCGGAGGGAAGTGAAGCCCACAAGAATTCAGCGGCCACAGCCAACCAAAATGGCGATCAGCCTGGATGTAGAGACGGTGTAATGCCCGAACAAGAAGCCCCTGAACGGCGAAGGAGCATGCTGGCGGACGCCCGGAGCAGTAGCAGCTCTCCTTCGCCAGCCCAGAGATCGAACGAAGAGTTGCCACGGAGAAATTTTCAAATTCCGAGGAAGACAAGAGAACGGAAAGGTGGTGCCATATCGCTGCTATTTTGAACACTGCTTTCATAATTCTGCTGCTGCATGCAGTTAGCTTGTTAGCTAGCTGGTTGGTTCTGCAGGTTTATTGACTTAAAAGAAGTCCCACTGACGTTCCAGGTTCAAATTCAATTACAGCCTTGCTGTAAACATACAGATGGTTTTTAATTGGTGTAGTGGTGTTTGTAGACATAACGCTAGCTTTGGTGCGTAGGCTCAGATTACCAAATTAGCAGCGGGCAGCAGCGTCGCTCCAGGCGCCTGAAAGCATCACTTTTATGGACCGTCCATCTGAAAGGCTCTTTGGATTCTGTATCTTTTCGTAAACTACGGATTGAATAGTGCAGCAGGATTGGGAAGCGTGTTGCAGCCATCACCTGACAACATGTGGGTGTCTGTTTGACCTCATTGAAGGGCATGATGGTTGATTTTACCCCACCGGTCCTCCAACGTGTTTTACAGTACCGCTGTCCACCCCTTGTCCCAGTTTGATATAAGCATCTATTTACTTGTGCTTCACGTCAGCATCCCTCCTCGGATTAAACCCTGTCCATCTTCCAGCACTGACCCCATCAGTGTAACCTGTGACTTCACTTATACTTCAGTTAATATCCATATAGTTGAGAGGAAGTGGCCTCGCTACTTTAACATAATGTATTTCAAGCTGCCACACTTCTATAATATATTTCCCTGTAAGATTTTGTCAACACGAGGCAGAGTTAGCGGTGATGATAGATGGCTTGTCCTTTCTTTTGCCTCACATAGAGACCTTATATCCCACAGATTTTTGTTATCCCTTCCTGTTGTCACTTCCAGATAGTTTGATAATTTAACATGTGCATGGATTGTCAAAATATGTAAATATAAACATGGATAAGGCTCAATGACCCATACAACAGGTTTCTGATGCAACTGAATTGTAGTAACTGTTGCTTATGAAAGTATTTTTCCCCTTTTATCAAAATGTATTTTTCAAGCCTAAAAATATAAAGTTAAAGAGAGATGTATTCCAGAGGTGGGATTTGAATGTCGTCTTGAAGACAGATATTAGTTCTCAGGTTTAGATTAATATAACACTTGATTTTATCATGTCTGTGATGGGTTTCCCCTGCAGGTCAATATGCTGCTAATACTACAAGCTAATGCACTGTTTCACTTATGTGTGTGTGTGTGCAGGACTCTACCAGTTTTTGCCCCCTGACAGTCGGGAGTTTGAGGACCTTGTGAAGATTATCTCCTCGTTTTACCTAGACTCGTCATCCCGAGGAAGCTTTTCCTACTGCAAGGCCCGGCTGATTCACAATGAGCTGTTGGAAAAGGAGGTTGGTCAACATTTTAAATGGTGTAAAATCACGTGTTAACAAACATTTAGGAGAACATTTCACAGCCATCATCTCTTTAAGTTACACGCTTTAAACTGTTGAAGTTCAGATCACCTTGACTCATCTACTGTTGACACTTTTTGTTCCAGTTTATCGAGAAGAGGAGAGAAATGAAGCAGGAGGGGCGAACCGAACAAGAACTCACGGAGTCATACTGCTTCCTTTTTCCGGACAAGTCCAAGGTTAGCCTGCTTTCTGAGACTTGCATGTAAAAAAATAGTGTAAAAGTTTGAGAACTGGGGGTGTTTTCTATGTTTTATGTCTGAGCTTTATTTGTTTATTCATTCATTCTGTTTTTTTGTCCAGCTCCAGTGGATCTGTGAGAAGGGGCTGTCAGTCGGACACTGTAGGATTATGACACTTGGAAATCCCTCAGTGGGTAAGTATTGCCGAGTTATTTTAGATTAATAGTTGTCAAAAATGTTTTGATAATTACAGGAAGAGCCGCAAAAACTTTTATTTTTCTATTACATCAGCATTTTATCCAAAGCTAGTAAAGAACAACTAGTAACTGATTCAGCTAAAACAAAAAGTTACTGTTGTGTAGGTTATTTCTAAAGGCCTGTTTTTTATTTATTTATTTTGCTCTAATTAATTTGTTTTGTTGTTGTAGGTGTTTATCTTTCCAAATACTCAGATTTATTACAAATGAATCCCTTTGAAGTGGGCTCATTTGGAGACATGATCATCTTTAAAGTTATGAGGGTAAGTCCATCCTTGTTTTTTTTTTTCTTTCTACTCGCGTTACGTTACTTTCACTTTGTTCTGATTCTTATGAAGCTTCAACTCAATCAATATGTTCCTCTTTTCAGGGGCGAATAAAGCACATCCATGAGAACATGCCTAAGAACGCAATCGAACCTTCACCCAAGGTTGACTGTCACTTGTCCAAAATTGCCAATAGGGTCACATCTTTGCTGTCGTACAGAGCTTTTGAGTTCACGCAGGTAAACACAGTTATTTTTGTTATGTCATTAATTTTTAATTGTGTGCAGTACTTTGACATACCTTTGTGTTCTTCAGCAATATTTTTTTGAGTTTGCGTTTGACGAGATCAAGGCACGTCCCCGACACGTGTGCCCCTATGCTGTGGTTTCCTTTCAGTACAAAGGCAAGGAAGCTGCTGCAGCTCCCATGACTGCACACAGGTATGATATCCTGCAGGAAATGGTGACCGAACATTTCTAGGAGGTTTATAAGTTGACTTGTAGTGTCTGTATCTATGAACACATGCTATTTGTCTTTGAACAGGTTTAACACTATGTCTACTGAAGGAAGCAGAGGTAAATATTTTTAATGTTTTTTTTTTTCTACTAATGTAATTGAACTAACACCACTGTTAACCACATTATTGCAACCAAAGCTACCCTTAAACCTGTAATTCTTGTAGTTGATACAAAAACAGAGTATGTTTTAATGCTGCTTTCCAAAATTGGGTTAAAGAAATGTTTGGTTTTATTTCTGATCATTTGACATATGTTGTTGATGCTGTTGCAGGGAAAAGCTGCTACACCGTGTGGAGTGGTCCGCTGTTGAACAAGGGCCAGGAGTTGTTCCCTGTTTGTTTACGGTCCTACTCGCGTCCCTATCTTCCTCACAGACTGTGAGCAAAACCTAATCATTTCCTCTGTTAATTATTAAAGTCCTTTTTAGCTGCAAAAATATTTTTATAGATTGAACTTTAACTCTGCAGGTCCAAAGGCACAATTTGTTCCTGCAGTGTGGAGCTACTGTGCAGAATTTGTCATAAATTGTCATCTGATTCATCTCCTCTGCAGGCCTGAGAAGTTGGACATGAATCGGGGCATGCAGCTGGATCAGGTGAAGAGGAAACTCCCCTCTTATCTGTTTTCCTGGGACACCTACAGCGTATCACGGGAAGGTCAGTTTGGACCACACATCTGTGGATTCATTCCTTGGAATACTGCTGTTTAAAATATATATATATATATATATGTATGTAATTGACCTGGCTGCTTATTTTGTTCTGCAGTGATGAAGTTTGGGATGTCCTGCAGCTTGTTTGAGGTGGTGGAAGGAAAAGGTAAAACAACCAATGGGAGCCTGGCAGCACTGATGCACAAACTGGAGAGGGACCGCATGGTGAGTGTTACTGGACAGTTTTCTGTGACAAAAAGTTAGAATTTAAAAAGCAAAATAAGCCAAATGATGTTAGTATCTTCAGTTTTGATATAAATGAGTTATTTGGGGTTAATCTGAGTGTCCTGATTTCTTTTTATCATTGTACAAGTTTGCACATGGATTTATGAAATTCTGTTCACCAATAATTGATCAAATTGATTGTGTGAAATCAAATGAACACATAAGTGTCTCTTCTTATACAGGTGCTGGTGAAGTCCTTGTATGACCGGGGCTTTCTCTTCCTGTTGTCCTCTGCTCAGATGGTTGAGTCAAAAGGTGCCTGAGAGTTATTTTTTTACTTTCATAAATCTCTCTCGTATCAGTCGAACCACCTACTTGTTTCCTCTGCTGAGAGTTCATTTTTTAAAAGGTTGCTGTTTGTTTTCTAGAGCGGCGGGGGCGGGTTGAAAAGAAGCTACAAGCATTATTCATCTTTCAGGAGTCAAGGATGGTTGTCAAGTATTGTAAGTAATGCTCTCTGTCTCACCATCATGTTACTGACGGAGTCTCTGCTCCTGCATTATTCATGAGGCCGTTTTATTGGAGAACTGTTTTATGTCTGTAATCTTACCTCTGAATGATCCTCCTATTTACAAATCAGAGTTTAGAGGTTTTGGTGTTTTATTCATGTGTATTATTCTTGGATTTGATTAATGCTAAAGATACATGTATCTTTCTTCGTAGCTTCGAGACTGTTGGAACCGGAGCTGCTGATGGCGGAGCCCCAGCCTGCCGCCCTGGCCTCCATGGAGCCTTTTATTCCTGCACTACATTTTGCCTTGTTCAAGTTGCGTCCAAACCCAGGCAAGGACCTGAGTTCTGGGGTGGAGCGCCAGACAACCTGACTCGCATGGATTCAGGCATGATGCGTCCATTCATTCTGCCTGACTATAAATCTAACGTGGATGAAAGGACGACCCCTCTCCCGGTGCCCAGACCCAAGTTTAACATGGAAAGTGTCCTGCGATCTTACATTCACAACTCTGCTAACTATGTTTTACCTCTGAACAAAGCTAAAGACATGATGGAACGAATACGGAACCCTGCCCCCGTACCTCCACCGGCAGTGGTGCAGACTCCAGTTCTGGTGCCGGTGCAGACTCCTGTTCTGGCGCCGGTGGAATACAGCCCAGTCTCTGACTGGGGTGGTTCAGACCGAAGCTCAGACAGAGCAGAGAGACCCCCAGAAAGGCTGTCCCTGGAGAGGCCACCTCAGGAGAATCCACCCCCAGACAACAGCAAGCGAAGGCCTAGCTTGACCCATTCAAACGGCGCCCAGTTGCAACCCAAGCCGCAGGTTGAGTCCCAGCCTNCTGTAATTCTTGTAGTTGATACAAAAACAGAGTATGTTTTAATGCTGCTTTCCAAAATTGGGTTAAAGAAATGTTTGGTTTTATTTCTGATCATTTGACATATGTTGTTGATGCTGTTGCAGGGAAAAGCTGCTACACCGTGTGGAGTGGTCCGCTGTTGAACAAGGGCCAGGAGTTGTTCCCTGTTTGTTTACGGTCCTACTCGCGTCCCTATCTTCCTCACAGACTGTGAGCAAAACCTAATCATTTCCTCTGTTAATTATTAAAGTCCTTTTTAGCTGCAAAAATATTTTTATAGATTGAACTTTAACTCTGCAGGTCCAAAGGCACAATTTGTTCCTGCAGTGTGGAGCTACTGTGCAGAATTTGTCATAAATTGTCATCTGATTCATCTCCTCTGCAGGCCTGAGAAGGTGGACATGAATCGGGGCATGCAGCTGGATCAGGTGAAGAGGAAACTCCCCTCTTATCTGTTTTCCTGGGACACCTACAGCGTATCACGGGAAGGTCAGTTTGGACCACACATCTGTGGATTCATTCCTTGGAATACTGCTGTTTAAAATATATATATATATATATATGTATGTAATTGACCTGGCTGCTTATTTTGTTCTGCAGTGATGAAGTTTGGGATGTCCTGCAGCTTGTTTGAGGTGGTGGAAGGAAAAGGTAAAACAACCAATGGGAGCCTGGCAGCACTGATGCACAAACTGGAGAGGGACCGCATGGTGAGTGTTACTGGACAGTTTTCTGTGACAAAAAGTTAGAATTTAAAAAGCAAAATAAGCCAAATGATGTTAGTATCTTCAGTTTTGATATAAATGAGTTATTTGGGGTTAATCTGAGTGTCCTGATTTCTTTCTATCATTGTACAAGTTTGCACATGGATTTATGAAATTCTGTTCACCAATAATTGATCAAATTGATTGTGTGAAATCAAATGAACACATAAGTGTCTCTTCTTATACAGGTGCTGGTGAAGTCCTTGTATGACCGGGGCTTTCTCTTCCTGTTGTCCTCTGCTCAGATGGTTGAGTCAAAAGGTGCCTGAGAGTTATTTTTTTACTTTCATAAATCTCTCTCGTATCAGTCGAACCACCTACTTGTTTCCTCTGCTGAGAGTTCATTTTTTAAAAGGTTGCTGTTTGTTTTCTAGAGCGGCGGGGGCGGGTTGAAAAGAAGCTACAAGCATTATTCATCTTTCAGGAGTCAAGGATGGTTGTCAAGTATTGTAAGTAATGCTCTCTGTCTCACCATCATGTTACTGACGGAGTCTCTGCTCCTGCATTATTCATGAGGCCGTTTTATTGGAGAACTGTTTTATGTCTGTAATCTTACCTCTGAATGATCCTCCTATTTACAAATCAGAGTTTAGAGGTTTTGGTGTTTTATTCATGTGTATTATTCTTGGATTTGATTAATGCTAAAGATACATGTATCTTTCTTCGTAGCTTCGAGACTGTTGGAACCGGAGCTGCTGATGGCAGAGCCCCAGCCTGCCGCCCTGGCCTCCATGGAGCCTTTTATTCCTGCACTACATTTTGCCTTGTTCAAGTTGCGTCCAAACCCAGGCAAGGACCTGAGTTCTGGGGTGGAGCGCCAGACAACAGAGTACCTGACTCGCATGGATTCAGGCATGATGCGTCCATTCATTCTGCCTGACTATAAATCTAACGTGGATGAAAGGACAACCCCTCTCCCGGTGCCCAGACCCAAGTTTAACATGGAAAGTGTCCTGCGATCTTACATTCACAACTCTGCTAACTATGTTTTACCTCTGAACAAAGCTAAAGACATGATGGAACGAATACGGAACCCTGCCCCCGTACCTCCACCGGCAGTGGTGCAGACTCCAGTTCTGGTGCCGGTGCAGACTCCTGTTCTGGCGCCGGTGGAATACAGCCCAGTCTCTGACTGGGGTGGTTCAGACCGAAGCTCAGACAGAGCAGAGAGACCCCCAGAAAGGCTGTCCCTGGAGAGGCCACCTCAGGAGAATCCACCCCCAGACAACAGCAAGCGAAGGCCTAGCTTGACCCATTCAAACGGCGCCCAGTTGCAACCCAAGCCGCAGGTTGAGTCCCAGCCTCAACCCCAAAAGCCACGAATGTCCCAGAGCGAGTACGATCAAGACAAAATGAAACAGCTACTCAAGCTGATCCAGCTACATAAGAAAACTCTGGTGAAGGATCGAGGGGATGATGGAGCCTGGGATAGCAACAGTCTGAAAAGGAAATTTGAAGGAGATGAAAGGGGAAGCATGAACAAACACCAACGCACCGATCATTTAAGCAACGGGGAACCCAGTAGAGGTGAGAAGAGAAGCAGTCACTTTGTTGGATTAATTTTCATTTTTATGTTCTAAATCTGCCTTTCAAAGTCAAATCGTCTGAAAGAGTGAGAGTCTGATTTGCATTTTAAAACAGTCTGATTAGCTCTCAGTAATTTAATATCACAACATGCATTTTTAAACCGTCTGATTTTAAGATGTTGCATTTGATTCTAAAAGGAGAGCTGTTTATATTCTGTATATCAGTACAACTACACCACAGTCCTTGAGTTACAACCTTCTTAACATTTCCTGCACAGCCCACATGAACATAAATTGAAGCTATTAAGGAGCTTATAGCCTGGCTGATGCTGGAGTTTCCCTGCTGATGCCACAAAAGTAGACTGGTAAATCAAGTTCAGCCACTGCTCACGCTGTGCTTGTGTTCTGCCAGCAGTTCAGGCAGACGAGCTCGGAGCAGAGGCCGGACAGAGCGACAGCCTGACGGCAGTGATGGAAAGCATGGGCCTCTATGACACCGACCTGAGGAATCGCAGCAACGCCAACGCCTCAGCGGTCAACGAAACACAGCGCCTGCTCAAAATCCTCCTGGCCACACTCAACAAAGCTGTGGTTCAGAATTCAATGCCGATGCAGGCAAACCATGGTGAATCTTCGACGGCTTCAGCAGACTTGGAGTCGGCTCTGTCTGAGGCAGTTTTCGAGAAACAAAGCGAGATGGCACCTCAAGCAAACTACACAGAGGTGAGGTGGAAACAGTCGACTCTAGTGGGGGGTGGTAAATACATGGGGGCTGGAAATTCTTGACAATGCTTGAATTTTTATATGGTATCTTTAAGGGTTAAAAAGTGCTTGAAACCAGAGGGACGTTAGAAAATCTGCCAGTGATCGGAAATGGCCAATATTCAGAATGATTGGCTGGTCTGAAAGTCTAAAATACAGATAATTTTTTTCAGTCCGTGAACTCATCATTGCTCAAACTAATTCACGCAAAGAGATGTGAACATTATTACTGCTTAAATCACAATGTGCAAGTTAGTCAGAATTTCTTTTTACAGTCTTCTGTTATTTCTTAGAAATAAATTGGAATCTGACTAAATCTGTATCATCAGGTCCCAACTGAACTAGAAACAATAGAAACTGGCATCAACCCTTAAAATCAAAATTACCATCAAGTTAATAATCATCCAATCTAAGTATAACTAGCTGAAATGAGTTGTACGTGGTAACGTTAATTTGTGTGAGACTAAGCGTTTTCAGTATACTGTACTATGCTGGTGAAGGTTCTCAGTCATCCAGGTCATGATAATCCAAAAAAGGGTTTTAAATAAAGGCAACTGGACAACAGGAGTACCTGACTCGCATGGATTCAGGCATGATGCGTCCATTTATTCTGCCTGACTATAAATCTAACGTGGATGTCTTCAAAGAACCAAATAAAGAAACGTCTTCAAAGAACCAAATAAGTCCAGTTGCCTTTATTTAAAACCCTTTTTTGGAGTATACTGTATTGTTGTAAGGTAATGTAATGTAAGGTGCTGGAAATTTTTAAACTCTCCTTGAAAGTACTTGATTTTGATTTGGGCTAACGTCTAAGATCCTTGTAATTAAATGCTAAGTACTAAAAAACAATCTTGTTTTTTCTGTTCAGGAGGACATGGACTGTAGCCCTGGTAGTCCATTCAGCATGGGCTCCCCACCACAGCAAGCACAGCCCCCAGACACCCCATCTGGGGATATCCTTGCCAATGAAGGTACCTCAAAGCAATCAGGTAACACACGCTTCTCTCTTGTAGATATATTTCAGTACAGTTAAAAAGGCATCAGTGACACATTTTCTACATGCTCTCCTCCAGAACCAGCTCAGCCTCCTGCTGAGTTGAAGACTGAGCCAGAGGCTGCGCCAGCTGCAGAAAGAGACCCGGAACCAAAGACGCCTGCAGTTGTAGAAGTAAAAAAGGCAGAAACACCCACGTTAACGGTTGCAGAGGAGGTTCCATTCCGGCCCTCCATCAGCCTGGACACCATAGTGAACCAGGAAATTCACAGCCTCACATCTGACATTAAAAACCTTATGCACACTCGGCACATGTCCTATACATCGCTGTTGCCTCCACGGTTGCCCCTGCGCCCCTCCTGGCAGCCCAACACCTGCTTCTCAAGCTATGTTGTCCCCTACGTCACCCCCATCTCTATTGAGGGACACGTCGAAGCACTGTGTGAAAAGTTGGACAAGTTGATCCCAGTCTCACTTTCTCCCTCCAAGGACAACTCTTCACCTCCCCCTGTGGCTAATCCTACAATTACACCCTCACCCACCACTTGTAAAACGAAAGCTGAGCCCTCATTGTCAAAGGACACTAACTCCTCTCAGATCAGCAAAACGAGCAGCAGCAAAGAGACGACATCCACAAAGGCTAAAACGGAACCTTCATCAGCAGAGATGACGGAAGATATCTATTCTCCCTCTCACACCACAGCTGACTCTCCAGACTCAAACGCCCACAACGCCAATGCTGCTCCTGGCACCGGCTCAAATCTGCTTGCCGGCAGTCTCATCAGTCAATTGAAACCTGAAGTTTTCACCAGCTTGGTGGAGATTTTTAAGGACGTCACCAAGAATACGGTTAAATTCTATATCTACTCTGGAGATGAGGGGGAGGAGGGCACTGTCTGCAAGGAGATTAAGGTACAATACAAGACTTCATCGTGGCCTGATTTACAAATGCTTTCTAGAAATTAAATTTATAACTTTATTTTTTAAACATTTAAGAAAAAAAAATTCCAAAGGTGATATTTTAAAATGTCTTGGACCAAAAACAAAGATCTCAACAAATAAAAATACTTATTTGCATCTGAAAACCAGATTAGCACATGATTTTTCTGAATAATGTTTTAAGAATTAGTTGTGCTTTTTAAAAATGTTATTCAGAGGTGCATCATTTAGTTTGTTTGTTAAATGTTATATTGGTTTTAAAATGTTGTGCATTTCAGTGACTGGATTCAACAAACATAACTGAAGGGCCTAATTATGCTGCATCAATTCACCTTTTTATTTCAGACATTTTTATCATGTTTTCTATTGTCAACGTGAATATAACTCCTAATGTTACTGCTACCTTGTGGTGTAATTACATTTTTTAAGGAAACTACAGACCTGTGTAGTACTAGTAGTAGTAAACTGCACACACATAGATGATCAAAACGACTTACTGAGTGGGAACGTGAAAAGCTCTAACGTCTTTATCCCCTGTGGGTTCCTGCCTCGGCACTCTGCATTCATTCATTCATTCGTGACTTGAACATGTAAAGAGAGGGGCCCACATTCATCTGTCTGTCTTTCTGACAATCCTGTCTTTCCTGTCTGTCACAAAGGAGTACTTGAAAAGTCTTGGCAACAGTGAGTGCAGCCCACAGACGTTTCTGGAAAACAGCAGCAGTTTGGATAAGCTCCTCATCATCATCAGGAACGAGGACATCGCTGCACATGTGCACAAGGTACAGCAACGTCCTGTCACTCTGTCGTCACAAAAAGTGAGAAACGGAATGTTCTGCAAAGCTTCCAAGCCTTTTTTTTTAAGTAAAATCTTAGCATGACTCAATGATGTTAGATCAGGTTTCTTCAAACGCCACACTATTTGTTACAAATCCTGTTGCTTCAGATAATTTTTTTTTTTTTTCTTCTTTCTTACATTTTAGCCTTTGTTTATCTTCAGATTGAATTTGACAGCAAGACATTTCCCAAATGATTTGATTTGGAGTCTTAAAACCCAGCAGGACTAAAATGTTAGCATATTACTGAATGTTAATCTAAGGGATGTGACATTTGTTTTTGGATCAGGACCAAAATATTAATGTGGTCTTAATTAGTTTAATTTGTAAAAACAAAAATGTCATGTCACGCTGCAGATCCCAGCTCTGGTGTCTCTGAAGAAGTTGCCCTCTGTGAGCTTTGCTGGCGTCGACTCTCTGGACGATGTGAAGAACCACACATACAATGAGCTGTTTGTGTCGGGAGGCTTCATGGTGTCTGATGAGTTCGTCCTCAACCCGGATCTCATCACACAGGGTAGGTTTTACACTAGGAAATACCAACTTGACAATCTCATGTTGGTTGATTTAAAACTTTATAGATGGTAAGATTACCTGAGCTCCAAAAAATCCACCTTAATATTCAATTTTTTTGGTCGAAATTGCAACAAAAATAAATTAT
>SSNR01000455.1:15106-28062 GCA_006937965.1 Callopanchax toddi
TTAAATCACTGCATTAAAAAGCTAGCATATTGTTTCAGCTTCTAAACGCCTAAATCTACCTGTTGAAATGTCTCCTCAGCCTTCATAGCTTTCTACAGGAGCGGTTATTTACTCCTTCAAAGAAATCAGCTGTGTTCAAGCAGGGAGAGATGGGAAAAATCAGGAATCATGAGCTAAAAACACTCCAGAGCTAGCATAACAGCTAGCCACATTGGGTTAGCCTAACCCTCGTGAGACACGTGACTTCCTGGGTACCGTGACGGCGACGGAGATCTTGCAATCGTGGTATTCTGGATCTAATCACCAGATGGGGTTAAGTGACTTTTCATTAACTCTGTAAAGAGTCATATTAGCACATACTGGCTCAAGGAAAAGATTTAAAAATATGAAAAAGTTACATATTATCACTTTAAGCTAAATCTGAGGATGTGTCAGGGCCTGGACGGCTGCCTATCATCCCCAGACAAACGGCCTGGCTGACAAAACAAATGACAACATTAAACAGTAAGTAGAAGTTGTAAACACTTAAATGTTCGCCAACAATGTTCTGATAATATTTTCTTTTTCATAAACACCCTTGCATTTTAGAGCCATGAGGAAGTTGGTCAGTCAAAGGGGACTTCATGCTGTTCACGCATGAGCAAACGATAATGAGCGCTTTAATAGTTTTTTCTTTTAAATGTACTTTGTATTTTCCTTTTGTTGGTTTTGTTCTACTCATGTGCTACACTGATTCTAAATATAAACATTTAACTGTCGTAGTGTGGGGCTCAGTAGGTAGCGTGGCCGTCTGACAACCGGAGGGGCACGAGTTCGATCCCAGCTCCGGCTGGGTCACTTTAACTGTTTTACTTTTGTTGTTGAAGAAACTTGATCCACCTTACCTACTGGTGGTGTTGGTACATGACATCTCCACCTCTGTCAGTGGAGCAGCTGTCATCACCACCAGTGTGTGAATGATGTACTGTACAGCACTTTGGGGAGTGCTGTATAAACACAGGACGTTTACCATTCGGAGTAATTTGATTTTTGTTAATATATATATTGTTGAAAATGTAAGTAAAGTTTATTTATATAGCGCCTTTCACAGATATAAATCACAAAGTGCTTTACAACATGTCCAAAAATAGGGAGTGTGCCCCTTTAAGAGTTATGCAGACTGCTCATGTACCGTGTATTCTTATTGGCTAATGTGCGGTGCTAATCAGCCAATAGCAGGTCTTTTCTGTATTAGCCGCGGCTGTTTGCCCGATAAGTTCTTCCATTTTATGCTGCGTGTGCGTAAATGAGACCAACTAAGTGTGTTCTGAACCTTTCTGATGATAATAGAAGTAGTGGTTGATATTTCATATGTTTGTTTATTGCTGCATTTCTTTATGGTTAATACATTAAGAATCGGGCTGCGTGGAGGCGCAGTTGGTTAGCGCTGTTACCTCACAGCATGGAGGTCATGGGGTCACATCCCAGCTCTGCAGCCTCTGCGTGGAGTTGTGGTTGATTGTTTGTCTCTGTGTGGCCCTGCAATGGACTGTCCAGGGTGTCCCCCACCCCCTGACTGCTGGAGATGGGCACCAGCTCCCCGTGACCCTCTGTGGAGGATGAAGCAGTTTGTGAAGATGGATGTTTCTTTGTAGGTATATCTACTTTAAACCAGTTTTTCGATTTATGTTAATATTTTTAAATTATATCAGGCATTGCATATCAGTATCTGTTTTTGTTGTAACTTTCCTTTGCTCTATGTAAAAAATAATTTCCCAAGGGATTAATCAAGTGTCCATCATTCATCCAGATACAGGTGGTGATCTCTTAGACACTCATTGAGTGTTCTGTAGAGGAAATCTGTCTGAGCTGGACCACTACAGACCAGTCGCCTTCACCTCCCACCCGATGAAGACCACTCTTCCTCACCCACCTTCAGTCCATGGTGACCCCAGCGATCCACCTCCTGAGGAGGCTGAGCATCCACTGAGAACTCGTTACCACTGTTGGTGGCTCTACTATCCACTACCCTGATTAAGGCTGACCTTAAAAACATCACAACTCTCCCACTTTTTAAAACTAGGCTGAAAACTAATCTGTTTAAATTAGCATACTCATTATAACTGGGATTCATTATGGTCTGTTCACTTGTTGTATATTAAGTTGATGGTTTTATTGTTTTACTGTGTTTTTATGCTATTGTTTTTAACTTGTTACTTTTATTATGTTTTATTGTGATTTTTCTATTGTACGGTGACCTTGGGTGTCAGAAAGGCGCCTAAAATAAAATGTACCGGTATTATTTATTATTATTATTATTATTATTATTATTATTACCCAGTGGTCTGCTGCTCTGACCAGGAACAGCTGGTTAGCTTGGTCCTGCTGCTGGATCTGGAGGAGGTGGATGAGAGAAGAATGTTGGTGAAGAAACTGAAATCCATTCTGGACAACTCTCACCCACTGCACCTGGCTGTGGAGGCTCTACGCTGCTCCTTCACTGGCAGATTGAAACATCCACGATGTCAACGGATCATTTGTTCCTACGACTGTAAAGACAAACTCCTCTGTTTAGTTTCTTTATTCATTACATTCACCTGTAAGGAAGGTCTGAGCTATGGTCATATATCAGTACATTTCTGTGCAGACTGAAGTAAATTCATTCAAATGTTATTTAATTTGTTATAGTTTATACTTGCTTTGTTCTTTTGTGTATGCTGCCATGAAAAGTGAATTTCCCCACTGTGGAATCAACAAACTATAGCATATTTATTATAGGTTTATGAATCAGTAACATAGGAAGAGGCTGTTTGTCATCAACAAGTTCATTTAATGTTAATTAATGTTAATGACTATTTTGTTAAACATACATCTGATAGTTGTGTATATCCCTGCAGAAATATTTTACAATACATATAATCCACCTTCCCCACCCCAAATAAAAACAAACTACAAACAGAAAACAGCCATCTGCCATAAAAAAAGGTGGATTATCTGAAGTACTTTGGTTGTCTTATCATAATTTTTGTTTAATAAAAAGACATTTGAAAGAAGAAATATTTTACAATACAAATGTGTAAAATAAGCCTGAATGTAAGTGTCGAATCAGCTGTTTACTGCCTTTCTGTCACAAACTGTGATCGTCTCTCACTGGATTTACGGTCGGACAGCGACACCTGGTGGGAGGTGCCACCCTAGCACCCCCTCCCCTGCTCGTGTCATGACGTGACTCCTCCCGCTACCCTCAATCTCCCATCATGCACCTGGGTTTTCGCCAAGACAAAAAATACAATAAAATAAATAAAACAGAGACGTGTANAACCAGTTTTTCGATTTATGTTAATATTTTTAAATTATATCAGGCATTGCATATCAGTATCTGTTTTTGTTGTAACTTTCCTTTGCTCTATGTAAAAAATAATTTCCCAAGGGATTAATCAAGTGTCCATCATTCATCCAGATACAGGTGGTGATCTCTTAGACACTCATTGAGTGTTCTGTAGAGGAAATCTGTCTGAGCTGGACCACTACAGACCAGTCGCCTTCACCTCCCACCCGATGAAGACCACTCTTCCTCACCCACCTTCAGTCCATGGTGACCCCAGCGATCCACCTCCTGAGGAGGCTGAGCATCCACTGAGAACTCGTTACCACTGTTGGTGGCTCTACTATCCACTACCCTGATTAAGGCTGACCTTAAAAACATCACAACTCTCCCACTTTTTAAAACTAGGCTGAAAACTAATCTGTTTAAATTAGCATACTCATTATAACTGGGATTCATTATGGTCTGTTCACTTGTTGTATATTAAGTTGATGGTTTTATTGTTTTACTGTGTTTTTATGCTATTGTTTTTAACTTGTTACTTTTATTATGTTTTATTGTGATTTTTCTATTGTACGGTGACCTTGGGTGTCAGAAAGGCGCCTAAAATAAAATGTACCGGTATTATTATTATTATTATTATTATTATTACCCAGTGGTCTGCTGCTCTGACCAGGAACAGCTGGTTAGCTTGGTCCTGCTGCTGGATCTGGAGGAGGTGGATGAGAGAAGAATGTTGGTGAAGAAACTGAAATCCATTCTGGACAACTCTCACCCACTGCACCTGGCTGTGGAGGTTCTACGCTGCTCCTTCACTGGCAGATTGAAACATCCACGATGTCACCGGATCATTTGTTCCTACGACTGTAAAGACAAACTCCTCTGTTTAGTTTCTTTATTCATTACATTCACCTGTAAGGAAGGTCTGAGCTATGGTCATATATCAGTACATTTCTGTGCAGACTGAAGTAAATTCATTCAAATGTTATTTAATTTGTTATAGTTTATACTTGCTTTGTTCTTTTGTGTATGCTGCCATGAAAAGTGAATTTCCCCACTGTGGAATCAACAAACTATAGCATATTTATTATAGGTTTATGAATCAGTAACATAGGAAGAGGCTGTTTGTCATCAACAAGTTCATTTAATGTTAATTAATGTTAATGACTATTTTGTTAAACATACATCTGATAGTTGTGTATATCCCTGCAGAAATATTTTACAATACATATAATCCACCTTCCCCACCCCAAATAAAAACAAACTACAAACAGAAAACAGCCATCTGCCATAAAAAAAGGTGGATTATCTGAAGTACTTTGGTTGTCTTATCATAATTTTTGTTTAATAAAAAGACATTTGAAAGAAGAAATATTTTACAATACAAATGTGTAAAATAAGCCTGAATGTAAGTGTCGAATCAGCTGTTTACTGCCTTTCTGTCACAAACTGTGATCGTCTCTCACTGGATTTACGGTCGGACAGCGACACCTGGTGGGAGGTGCCACCCTAGCACCCCCTCCCCTGCTCGTGTCATGACGTGACTCCTCCCGCTACCCTCAATCTCCCATCATGCACCTGGGTTTTCGCCAAGACAAAAAATACAATAAAATAAATAAAACAGAGACGTGTATATTCTTACAGTGCAGCAGTCTCCGGTGTGTTCTTTGTGACGTCACTCATCGAAACACAGCTTTGACGTAATTTTTGGTGGTGCTCCGTCACGAGGCGGACCGTAGTGATTGACGGCCTTCATATACCACTCAGGAATGGCGTCACTTTCGTGTTAGCTCGCTAACACATATACTAAAATTGGAACGATACAGAGAAGATTAGCATGGCCCCTGCGCAAGGATGACACGCAAATTCGTGAAGCGTTCCTCATTTTTATTTTTGACGAAACATTTTTGTGGATTTTATTATTTTTTTTAAAGTTTCATTAAAAAAACATAAAATAAAGCAAAACAGCGCCCCCACATGGAGGTTTAGCGCAGCGGTGGGGTGCTAGAGAGGCTTTGACATTCATCCTTAAAACTGGGCTCACAAATGAAAAACAAAAACTTCCTGCTTAAGGACACTAATGACTGGGTGACCCGGTGCCTGCTGGGGTGAAGGGGGTGCTGGTTCCTTTCCCCCGCAGAGGTCCGCTCGGACATCCCGCTGTTTGAATATTTTGGTAAAATAATTCAGCTCTTGAGCCAGACAGTACGGAGCCCCTTAGGGGACATGGAAGAAATTTTATTTTGAAGTAGTATCTCGTGCGCACCAGATAGTATCTCGTGCGCACCAGATAGTATCTCGTGTGCACCAGATAGTATTTCGTGCGCACCAGATAGTATTTCGTGCGCACCAGATAGTATCTCGTGCGCACCAGATACTCCTCTCCATAACGAAGGCTGTGTTTGAATTCAGGGGTAGGATGCTTATGAGGACGTGTACTTGGTCTACCTAGGTTGGATCCTTGCTCTACCGCAAAGACCGGTCTATCGCTGAAGGATGACTGGTAGATCGCGTGACAGTTCTCCCCCCCGGCCCCCGGAGAACGAGTTACAATGACAGCAGTCATGCCACAAAACCTACGTTAGACAGTGGGCAGTGGGCAGTGGGGAAATTGATGTATTTTTTCCTTTAATTTTCTTCGCCTGTTTTTGTTATTGAATGATGGACACTTGATTAATCCCTTGGGAAATTATTTTTTACATAGAGCAAAGGAAAGTTACAACAAAAACAGATACTGATATGCAATGCCTGATATAATTTAAAAATATTAACATAAATCGAAAAACTGGTTAGATATACCTACAAAGAAACATCCATCTTCAGAAACCGCTTCATCCTCCACAGAGGGTCACGGGGGAGCCGGTGCCCATCTCCAGCAGTCAAGAGGCGGGGGACACCCTGGACAGGTCGCCAGTCCATCGCAGGGCCACACAGAGACAAANCCCCAAATAAAAACAAACTACAAACAGAAAACAGCCATCTGCCATAAAAAAAGGTGGATTATCTGAAGTACTTTGGTTGTCTTATCATAATTTTTGTTTAATAAAAAGACATTTGAAAGAAGAAATATTTTACAATACAAATGTGTAAAATAAGCCTGAATGTAAGTGTCGAATCAGCTGTTTACTGCCTTTCTGTCACAAACTGTGATCGTCTCTCACTGGATTTACGGTCGGACAGCGACACCTGGTGGGAGGTGCCACCCTAGCACCCCCTCCCCTGCTCGTGTCATGACGTGACTCCTCCCGCTACCCTCAATCTCCCATCATGCACCTGGGTTTTCGCCAAGACTAAAAATACAATAAAATAAATAAAACAGAGACGTGTATATTCTTACAGTGCAGCAGTCTCCGGTGTGTTCTTTGTGACGTCACTCATCGAAACACACTTTGACGTAATTTTTGGTGGTGCTCCGTCACGAGGCGGACCGTAGTGATTGACGGCCTTCATATACCACTCAGGAATGGCGTCACTTTCGTGTTAGCTCGCTAACACATATACTAAAATTGGAACGATACAGAGAAGATTAGCATGGCCCCTGCGCAAGGATGACACGCAAATTCGTGAAGCGTTCCTCATTTTAATTTTTGACGAAACATTTTTGTGGATTTTTTTTTTTTTTTTTAAAGTTTCATTAAAAAAACATAAAATAAAGCAAAACAGCGCCCCCACATGGAGGTTTAGCGCAGCGGTGGGGTGCTAGAGAGGCTTTGACATTCATCCTTAAAACTGGGCTCACAAATGAAAAACAAAAACTTCCTGCTTAAGGACACTAATGACTGGGTGACCCGGTGCCTGCTGGGGTGAAGGGGGTGCTGGTTCCTTTCCCCCGCAGAGGTCCGCTCGGACATCCCGCTGTTTGAATATTTTGGTAAAATAATTCAGCTCTTGAGCCAGACAGTACGGAGCCCCTTAGGGGACATGGAAGAAATTTTATTTTGAAGTAGTATCTCGTGCGCACCAGATAGTATCTCGTGCGCACCAGATAGTATCTCGTGTGCACCAGATAGTATTTCGTGCGCACCAGATAGTATTTCGTGCGCACCAGATACTCCTCTCCATAACGAAGGCTGTGTTTGAATTCAGGGGTAGGATGCTTATGAGGACGTGTACTTGGTCTACCTAGGTTGGATCCTTGCTCTACCGCAAAGACCGGTCTATCGCTGAAGGATGACTGGTAGATCGCGTGACAGTCTCGGCTGAGACGCAAACAGAGAAACACACGGAGCGTCCTGTACGACAGCGCCCCCTACTGGTACAGGTTTGGTCGATGCGCGTGCATGTTGAGAGAATGCAGACATTTGAATTTCATTGGCTGAAAAATGTCGGCGGCAAGAAATAATGGAAAGGGGTCTCTAGGAGGAAGGAGGGTCTTCATCAGAATGACAGATGTTGTGGAACTCAACCCATAGATCATAGTTTAGACCTGAAATATCATTTAAAACATTTAGAAAACTTTGATACAGAGAAAAATGCTCCAGAGAGCCGCTTTAACCATAATGAAATGCAGCAATAAACAAACACATGAAATATCAACCACTACTTCTATTATCATCAGAAAGGTTCAGAACACACTTACTTGGTCTCATTTACGCACACGCAGCATAAAATGGTCGAACTTATCGGGCAAACCATAGACATCATATACTGGTAGACCCCCCATTGGCTGCTCTGAGGCAAGAAATGCGGCAGCCATCTTGGACCGGTCGTCCCATCGCAGTGATCCCTCAACACTGAGCTGTATTACTGTTCAGATCTGCAGACTTTTGATTGCAGGACTCGAGGGATTACTTTTCAGAAGTAAGATTGAACAGTTTGATGGTTTGTATTTTGTAAATATAGTATTACTGTATCGTATTTATTTATATCCACCAGGGAAATCTTAGCTGGCTAACGTTAGCTACATGTTTAGTCCAGTTAGAAAGCTGAGACTAAAGGGACAAATAATGGATAAAGTATTACTACTAAATGTTTTTAATGAGACGGAGTTTCAAACTTTTGCACAGTACTGCATGGGAAATCTGAAATGCTCTAAATAGTCTGTAGGATTTCTTTATAAACTATATTTATATTTGAGATGTTTGAATAACCTGAGCATCTCAGGTGGAGCAAACAGCAGAAAATACCAGAGGAGATAACAGTTTAAAGAAACCTTGTTCTTTTTATTATATTATCGAATAAAATTCAGCAGTTTTCTCAAAGTGTTTTCATGTTTGGTGTTAGAAGCAAATGTTAGACTGAAGTATCTCAGTTTCCACTAGTGTGGCGATTTGGGGAGATTTTTGTTTTGTTTTGTTTTTGTTTTTTTAGGGTCAATAGGTGACCGTTGAATAGTTTAGTGACAACTTCAGCACTGGGTCATCAATAGAACTTGTTTTTGTTAAATGTTCAAAGAAATTTGAAGGAAGAAGTGAAAATGGGTTATGTGAATAAAATGATAAAAACAGGAATAAAATAGAAGAATGAAGACCTCGTTTGTAGTTTTTTGTGTAGACTCTCCCAAACTCCTGTTTTTGTTTTGAAGGTTTTCCATAAAGACATGAGGAAGAAGTGTGAGGAGGCCTTAAAGAGAGAAGACTTCACAGCAACAGATTCAAGCATTTGAAACCAGATGGTGAGACTCAGAGATGAGTTATTCATCCATCTTCAGCTTCCAGTTCACCTCCAGACAGCGAGTGTTTCAAACTTACCTGTTCTGTCCCCCTTTCAGAAAACATCATTGGCCTTTCTGTCTCTCCTTGCTCGAAGAGCGATGATGGAAATCCCCTCACCCTCCATCATATACCCACTGGCTCCGAGAAGTTTTATATTTTCTCAAGTTATAGAAAATTCGTCTTACCTTAAGAGGCTCTTCTGTCAAGGTTTTAGACCTTTGGAATCCTCTGTTTAGGGCAGAGGTGTCCAAACATTTCAAGACAAGGGCCAAAAACACAAGTTAAAAGACCTTAGGGGCCACAGAATTTCAATTTTTATTAAACAATACACACAAAAAAGATTTTATTGTGAATTCTGTTTATTTGTACTGAATACAACATTTTAATGAACAAAACTAAATATTTGCTTTCTTATCAAAAAGGGCCCTTAAGTCTTTGTAAATACAAATATGGGTCAAGTAGGTTTTCCTTAAAAAAAAAATTTTAAAAAAAGGCACCTAATTTCTTGGATTTGATTGGTTGATTTTCTAGTTTCTTGGTCTTGAGAATAAATTTGGATCCATATTTAGTCAAGTTGTGTCTGCTTTGTAGTAAAAGTCAATGAAGGTTTGAGGTTTTTTTTCTTATCAGAAAATTAATTTTAAAAAAATGACAAAAGATGCCCCATTAGGTGACGCCCTTGAAATATTAATAAAATCTCAAAATGATTCATTATTTAATTTCACCTCTGTTATCAAATGTTTAAATATTTAGGCTCCGCCCACAAGAACACAGGTACCAGACGTTTTCTGTTGATTTTATTTGTGTACCTCATTCACAATGCAAACATTATGAATGATAAAAACAGAGGATTTTAAACAAATTCAAAAAATGTATAAAAAAAACCAAATGTTGTGCTTACCTGGATCTACAAAACGACTTATCGACTTTATCAAATAAAACACATGAAAAATAGACCAATTTTAAATGCTTCTACTATACATTTGGCTTAGTCTTATGTTTCCTAACTGTTTGATTATATAATTTGTAAAATAAATAAACAAGCCATTTTGCCTAGAATGTCAAATACTGTTGATGTCAACATCATCTATATAGTTATGTCATAATGTATTGAAATACAATAACCTACACACAACCTTTGTTTATTTTCCAAAAAGAGCATTGAGAATTAATAATAATCATAGTAGAGATCCTTCGAAGCCATTGTTCATTAAATAGAAAATACTGAAATTTCATGACTTGGTGGATTGGAAAATATTACAAATAATGTACAAAACAAATACTTTACTAACAAATATTCAAAAAATGTTTGTAAAGAGAAAACATGCTGAAAGGAACTGATGTCTTTAAAAGGTTCAGATTTAGAACAACAATTAGGGAACGTTGTGTTTCTGTGAAGGCTGTGAAACTGTGGAACGACCTTAACAGGGAAATGAAACGAGCAAAATCACTAAATATATTTAAAATATGCATCAAATCGAGTGTAATATGTAATTATCATAACGTAAAATAAATTTGTGTTTTATGATTAGTTTATGATCGAATGTGAAAATTAGAGCAGGATGGTGTTGCATCTGTGTGTCTGAAAGCTCAAAGAAAGAATGTATTTTATTATTTTGTGTAAAAAGGGGCAGAAATTATAAAATTATTTCTAGGGATGTCCCGATATTGATATCGATATCGGATCCCAAAATACGATATCGGATTATATCGGACTGCATCAAAAATCTCCGATATCAGCAGTCTGTATTAAAAGCAGGGATTGTAGTCGTCCTTTTAGTTAACCTGTTTTCGGCTTGTTACTAAAGTTATGTTTATTTTGTTTGTACTGTTTTTTATGGTCACTAAGAGCAGTGATCTCATTTTTTGGGGCAGTGTATGAAACTCTGAACACTCAAATTGAAGCAGTTGGTCATTTTTAATGTCTTTTTCTTACGTATTATATCGGATTGATATCGGTATCGATCAATACTGAAGGCTGCGATATCGGTATCGGAAGTGAAAAAGTTGTATCGGGACATCCCTAATTATTTCTTCTATCTGCTCCTTTCATTCTAATTTATTTAATGTAATGTACATTTTGATTTATTTTCTTCTTTTTTGAATGAAATAAACCTTTTAAATAAAATGCCTGTGTTCCTATCTGGATGAAGAGGCATTCACAGATATGTTTTTAGAGACACTTTACTAAAAAACAAACCAAATGCAGCCTGAGTAATACCTAAAGACACGTGTTTCTGTTATAGTCAATCTTTTTTTTAAACAGGTAATAAAAAAACATTTGTCTTATGCTTTGTCTCACTATAACATGCTGTTATTGAAGAACGAGAGAATTTGGAGCAAACATTTTATTTGCTGCTACAAATTAAATGATTTTTTTCTATTAAAAAAAAAAGTTAGAAATTACACATATCGCTGAAGTCCACTCCATGTTTTCCTGGTTACACTGCTACGGGGCAAAACCGATCAAAGTGATTGACAGGCCGGGTTGTCAATAAAGACAAACAGCGTGAAAACAGCAGAGGGGATTTTGTCTTTGTTTTTATTATAAATACACAATTATATAATTTTAAAGTGATAATATGCAGTTTTGCTTGTTTTGGGCTCCCTCTGGTGTCCGTTTTAAATCACTGCATTACACAAGTTAGCACATTGTTTCAGCTTCTAAACGCCTAAATCTACCTGTTGAAATGTCTCCTCAGCCTTCATAGCTTTCTACAGGAGCGGTTATTTACTCCTTCAAAGAAATCAGCTGTGTTCAAGCAGGGAGAGATGGAAAAAAATCAGGAATCATGAGCTAAAAACACTCCAGAGCTAGCATAACAGCTAGCCACATTGGGTTAGCCTAACCCTCGTGAGACACGTGACTTCCTGGGTACCGTGACGGCGACGGAGATCTTGCAATCGTGGTATTCTGGATCTAATCACCAGATGGGGTTAAGTGACTTTTCATTAACTCTGTAAAGAGTCATATTAGCACATACTGGCTCAAGGAAAAGATTTAAAAATATGAAAAAGTTACATATTATCACTTTAAAGCTAAATCTGAGGATGTGTCAGGGCCTGGACGGCTGCCTATCATCCCCAGACAAACGGCCTGGCTGACAAAACAAATGACAACATTAAACAGTAAGTAGAAGTTGAAAACACTTAAATGTTCGCCAACAATGTTCTGATAATATTTTCTTTTTCATAAACACCCTTGCATTTTAGAGCCATGAGGAAGTTGGTCAGTCAAAGGGGACTTCATGCTGTTCACGCATGAGCAAACGATAATGAGCGCTTTAATAGTTTTTTCTTTTAAATGTACTTTGTATTTTCCTTTTGTTGGTTTTGTTCTACTCATGTGCTACACTGATTCTAAGTATAAACATTTAACTGTCGTAGTGTGGGGCTCAGTAGGTAGCGTGGCCGTCTGACAACTGGAGGGGCACGAGTTCGATCCCAGCTCCGGCTGGGTCACTTTAACTGTTTTACTTTTGTTGTTGAAGAAACTTGATCCACCTTACCTACTGGTGGTGTTGGTACATGACATCTCCACCTCTGTCAGTGGAGCAGCTGTCATCACCACCAGTGTGTGAATGATGTACTGTACAGCACTTTGGGGAGTGCTGTATAAACACAGGACGTTTACCATTCGGAGTAATTTGATTTTTGTTAATATATATATTGTTGAAAATGTAAGTAAAGTTTATTTATATAGCGCCTTTCACAGATATAAATCACAAAGTGCTTTACAACATGTCCAAAAATAGGGAGTGTGCCCCTTTAAGAGTTATGCAGACTGCTCATGTACCGTGTATTCTTATTGGCTAATGTGCGGTGCTAATCAGCCAATAGCAGGTCTTTTCTGTATTAGCCGCGGCTGTTTGCCCGATAAGTTCTTCCATTTTATGCTGCGTGTGCGTAAATGAGACCAACTAAGTGTGTTCTGAACCTTTCTGATGATAATAGAAGTAGTGGTTGATATTTCATATGTTTGTTTATTGCTGCATTTC
>SSNR01000455.1:30883-58108 GCA_006937965.1 Callopanchax toddi
GTATAAGAGACAGGCATAGAATAACATCCTTCTCAGTGATTTGGATTCTTCTTCCAGTCTTTTGTGTTATAGTGCTAAGTGTAACTGTCCTCCCTCCTGCCGACAACAGAACATCTATTTGAGGGAGGTTTGGCAAGAAAATTCTAACGCAGCGCTATATTAACTTTTCTGTCGCATTTTTCAACAAACCAGTTGCAGTTCCTTTTATAAAATAAACAGAAAAATGTCAAATGTGAACTTGTAATAAGTCTTGTTGCATTTATTATCTTATTGTTGGATTGACTTTATATCTGTTGTCCCTCAATAATTCTGGGGTGAACAGTGAACCTGGCTGCAGAAACAGAAACTGATCAAATGGATGAGGAGGATAAAGAGGCTGATGAAGCTGAGCCAGAGGTCCTCCTTCCTCAGATGCAGTTCAGAAGCTCTGTATGTTGGCTTTTTAAAGCAGCACTCTGGAGGATTTCATCAGGAGAGCAGTTTTTGAATCTAGCGTCCAAAGGCTCCTCCTCAAAATATCTCGACACGCGCGTCCGGTCGCGTGTGCGCGCGTGCACGCGGCGCATATACTTCGGACATGAACTGTACCGCTCAGTGTGTAGGGTTTAATCACTCACAGTTCACAATCTCATTCCAACACTACGAGGGTCTGATGAGCCCTCTCTGTCCCTGCTGCTTCTGATATTAGCTCTGTTAGCAGAGAGCTGCTGCTGGACTCTGAAGCTGAACTTGACTCGGCCCTGGATGAACTTTCTGACCAAAATAAACGCATAATCCTGTCAAGCCTTGCCATTCTGTGAGGTGAAAGGTTTAAAAATAAAAATAAACCCGTCTTTAGCTGGAGAATGGGTAGGTTTTTAGTAGAAATGAGCCGTGAGTCCTCAGTGAACGGCTGAGACGGCAGAGAAACACACGGAGCGTCCTGTACGACAGCGCCCCCTACTGGTACAGGTTTGGTCGATGCGCGTTCATGTTGAGAGAATGCAGACATTTGAATTTCATTGGCTGAAAAATGTCGGCGGCAAGAAATAATGGAAAGGGGTCTCTAGGAGGAAGGAGGGTCTTCATCAGAATGACAGATGTTGTGGAACTCAACCCATAGATCATAGTTTAGACCTGAAATATCATTTAGAACATTTAGAAAACTTTGAGACAGAGAAAAATGCTCCAGAGAGCCGCTTTAATGTCTTTTAGATGCAACCATCTAATGAATACAGGCTGAAACACTCCGCTTTAATCTGAGTCCTTAGTCAGTCCACCCCTCTTATACAAAAACCAAACCTCCAATCCCCCAATGATCTGCTGTGCTGATGGCTCCGCCTTGGATGATGTCACAACCCACAAATATCTGGGCATCTGGCTGGATTCATCATTATCTTTCACCGCTCATATCAACATTCTGCAAACAAAAGTCAAAGCAAGACTAGCTTTTCTTTTTAGTAACAAAGTTTCCTTTACTCACACTGCCAAACACATCCTTGTCAAAATGACAGTACTACCAATTCTGGACTACGGTGACATCATCTACAAAATGGCTTCATGCTCTGCCCTAAAACAACTGGACATTCTTTATCACTCAGCCATCCGTTTGGTCACTAATCCACACTCATCACTGTGATCTCTGTAAACTGGGGGGCTGGCCCTCCCTTCACACCTGCAGACTCCACCACTGGCTTCTTTTTGTTTACAAGACAATTCTGGGCAATACACCTCTCTACCTGTCATCTATTCTTTACCTCACCCCTAATAATGATCACACTAAGTCTAGTGAATATTAAGCTCATCATCCCAAACACCTCTGCTGTCTTGGCCGCCTTACGCTTTGCAGCAGCACTCTACAAAACACCCTGAAACGTGTGACTTTGACATCCATTACAACCCTTAGATCTAAACTCCATCAGATTATAACTGACTGCTGCTCTGGTTGATCACATACACATTATTACATAAATTCACACACACATTCAGTTTCCTGTATGATGTACTGATTCTCCTGCACTCTGTGTGCATTTATTTTTCAGATTTTCTATTGCCTGTTGTCTATTATGTTTGATCTGTACTTAAGTGTTTATCTGTTTTCTTGTTGTTGTTTTTGCACCTCCTTCCAAGACCTCTTGGCCAGGTCATGTTCGTAAATGAGAACATGTTTCTAACATTTTACCTGGGAAAATAAAGGTTGAAAAATAAATAAATAAAATCTGCTCAGAACCATTGAAAAAAACTCTTAAAGACCCACTACTACTGACTGTCTTTTGACTCTAGTTAAAAGTGATCCTGCACCTTCTTTAGGTTTTGATTTTAGAAAGTGCTATAGAAAAAAACCTGACATTGAGAGGTAAATTTATCATAATATGAATGAACCAAACCTGACTTGCTCTCAGATTTCTTCCGCTTTATTCATTATTTTCAAATTTACAAAAATGTAATACTTCTTCTGTTGTAACGGTTGTTTTTTCCCTGAGAACCGGAAAGAGCCTATAGGCCCGAGAACGCTGCCTGCAGGAGGATTTTGTGCTGAAAGCGCACAGGAAGCAGAGAAAGGAACGTTACAACCTAACAACAGGGTTGCCAGATCTCGTGAGAGAAACAAGCAAACATGTATACAAAAACGAGCCGTAAAGAAAAAGTTAAAGGACAATGAGGTCACTTAATTTACAGCACATCCATTTATTTAGCATTTCAAGGAGAAATTTTTAAGCAACATTTATTTAGTTTAAAAACCATGTTTGATCCTTTGTTTTTTTCCATTTATTCGAAGAAACTGGATTTTGAATTTGTATCTATGAAAAAAATGTAATTTGCTTTTGATTTATTCAAAACCTGAGATCAAATCCATTATGAGATCCACGATTTAATTTGGTTTGCATTTTATAAAAAATATTTAAGCAAAAATGAAAACAAAATTACATAAAACACAACTTTTAATTGCACTTTACATCAAATAATAAATTTAAATCAAATGTTTTAAAAGTATTTAAACTGTTACAAAATACAACTGAACAAAATTAAAGTATCAATAAATGTAAAACGAATTTTAAAATTGTTAATAAAAAATGAGCTTAATCAGGACAAAGATTGATGGATGCAAGATAGTTTCGGCAGGTCTGATTGGCCCAGTCTTTGCTAATTGACAGACAGGAAGAAGCCCAAATAAGGAGCTGTTATTAAAATAAGCATAAACCCCGTGACTGTCAATATTTTCAAGCGGAAAATCAAGCTCAAGTTGCTGATAATTAGCAGACCTGGCAACGCCGTGTAACAGGGGTTTCCCTTGTATCAGCTGAGCAGGCACCTACCATTCTGCTCAAAGTGCCGCTTTCTCTCCTCTCAGCTACCCACAGGTAAGCGCAGCTTTATTCAAAATCATTCTCACATTTATGTAAATAAGGGTTATTCGACATGTTTAGAAATCACGAGGTTGGCTCAGTTGTGGAGTTAGATGTTAAAAAATGTCCACACACCCCGCAAGAACATGGACGGTTCCAAAAATGGCGACGGTTCCTGTCAGAGTGGAATGAAACTTTCCTGTTTTTCTTGGGATTTTTGTGACTATTTGAACGTTTCTCGTGACTAGGTTGGTATTTTTATTAAGGTAAACGCTAAAGGATCGGATGTAATGAGGGCACGCGTCGCTTGAGGCGGTTATCTTGATTTGGTGCTCCGTGTTTTTGCTCGCCTGATCGCCGGGCTTCCTTCGAAGTTGACGTTGGATGAGTGTGAACACAGCCGCCGCTGACAACAGCCTCTCTACGCGGAAGCTCCAGGTGAGGATGGACGCTGGCCGGGAAGCTAGCTAACACTCCCGGTCGAAGAGCGCCACAAAGCGGTCGCTGTTGTTGAGCTGTAACCCCAGACGGGGCGGACATCCAGGAGACGAGTCGGGGTTGGGTGTCAGCAGCAGCAGGACGGGTTTAATTTACGGTGTTTTATTTTCAGTCGTCTTCCAGTTTACTTGGTGGCCTCCAGTCGCCTCAGCATTCTAACTTTAAGCTAGCCGGTGTTCAGCTGTGAGCACAAACGGCATTTTAAATGTCTCCCCTGAATTTAATTTTTCTAATTTTTTTGTAGCATTTAACCATCAGGCGTCACTTTAATTTACTTATTAAAATGCCTCTTCCAAAAACTGCTATTAAAAAGATTTCTAGGTTAATATTTTCAGCTTTTTTTTCATAAATCGGTTAAACAACTTCAGTCCTGCTTGAAGCCACCAAACATTTTGAGGATTTTAACCTTTTAAATGTCCGTTTATTTACCTAATGTCATTGTTATGTATTTAAATAATATAGTAAGTTTTTTGTTAAACTAATTTTGGTTGCTGGATGGTTTTTAATTAGACTTGGAAGGAAAACCTAAGATAATAGCTCTGCATTCATACTGCCCTTTGAGTCATTAAAGCACTTTTAACTGTAAATGTTTTGACAGTGTTTTACATGTAACTTATGATAGAATCTTTTAAACATTTACATTTTCGTTAAGCACTTTGACCTTATGGTATTTAAAGTGCTATCTACATAAATTTTGATTGGATTGGAGATTTTAAAATGTTTAGGCGAGGCTCTTCAAGTGTCCACTTTCTGATTCTACTCTGGTTAAACTCAGATTGATTTATTTTTTGTCACTCTATGACTGACAGCTATCCTGGCCAATCAGATGGAGAAGCTCCAGGACCTGAGCCAATCAGAGCTCCAGGAGCTCCTGGATCAACCAGAGAGGGTGGAGTCTATGGCTCTGGAGTCTGACGAGGTAAAATTGGAAGTTTGATTTTCTCTTAAGTCAATGTGGTGTTGTATTTCAACAAATACAGAGCCTCGTGAAAGTATTCAGACCTCTTGATTTCCACAGTTCGTCATGTTCCAACCACAAACTTAAATACATTTAATTTGGATTTTATGTAGACCAGCACAAGTAGTGCATACTTGTGAAGTGGAAGGAAAATTATAATTAGTGTTTAAGATTTTTTTACAGTTAAAAATCTGTAAAGTGTTGTGTCTGTACGTATTCAGCCCCCTTCACTCTGAAACCACTAAATAAAACCCAATGCAACCAACTGCCTTCATTTAGTAAACAGAGTTGGCATGTGTGTGCTCTCCAGTCTCAGTCTATATACAGCTGAAGACTTCTGAGGTTTGTTAGAGAACATTAGTGAACAAACAGCATCATGAAGACTAAGGAACAGGAGCAGGGAGAACTTTAAAGCAGGATTAGGTTATAAAAGCAGATCCAAAGCTTTGACCGTCTCACAGAGCACTGTTCAACCCATCATTTGAAAACGGAAGCATATGGAACATCTGCAAAAGTACCAAGACATGGACGTCCACCTAAACTGACAGTCTGGGAAGGAGAGCATTTATCAGAAATTCAGCCAAGAGGCTGATGGTAACTCTGGAGCAGCTGCTGAGATCCACAGCTCAGGTGGGAGAATCTGACCACAGGACAACAATCCACTAATCAGGCTTTTATGAAAGCGTGGTAAGATTCCTGTTTGAAGCCATGTAGAGGACACAGGAAATGTGGACGGTGCTGAGGTCAGATAAGACCAAACTAAACATTTGGCCAACATGTGGTGTAAACCTAAAACTATGCACCAAGTTGAACACAGCATCCCATGCAGCAGCATCATGCTGTGGGGATGCTTTTCTTCAGCAGGGACAGGGAAGCTGGTCAGTTTATGTTAAAATCAGGAAGAAAACCTGCCTGAGACTGGGGCACAGCTTTACCTTCCATCAGGACAACAACCCTAAACATCCAGTCAGAGCTACAACGGGATGGTTTAGATCAAAACTGTTTAATGGTCCAGACCCGGTGACAATCTGTGGACTTGAAAGTTGCTGTTCAGATCGTTTCCGTCCAGTATCACTGAACTGGAGCCGTTTAAAAAAGATTGGACAAAAGAAAAATGCAGTTTCTAGATGTGCAAAGCTGGTAGAGACAAACCCAGAAGGACTTGTAGCTGCAGCTAGACGTGTTTCGACAAAGCGCTGAATACATATAAACACCACACTTCTCGGGTTAGTATTTTTACAGGATCATTTTCCTTCCATTTTAGAATTATGCACTGCTTTGTGTTGGTCTATCACATCAAATCCAAATATAACCCCTTAAAGTTTGACTGTGGGGTCTGAATACTTTCACAAGGCTCTGTACACCACTCACATTAGTTAGGGATATTTGACTTTCTGGTGAAATTTCAGGAAGAACCAAAATGCTCTCTTAACCTTTTACAGATTGAATATGTGTCAGTTAAATCACAAGAACCTGAGTTTTCTAATAACGTTCTCTAAGTGCACCTTCTCAAACACGGTACTGTAGAGCTTCAGGAGTTAACGTGTTTTATCAGGTGAGTTGGTTGGAAAGAATTCAGTCGCTTTAAACACCTTCAATCTGTTTGGCAGCATAACTGCGCGATATTCTTATAAATAACTTGACTCAGCTGAATATGAAGCACGTCCATGCCTGACCAGTTACCCTGCTGCTGTAGCAGATTTTTTTATGTGCACACAAAGTTCAGCACCTCAGGTCTTGGCAGAGCTTTCTTCTTTTTACTGTCTGCATGAAATGATGTTGGCACCTCGCAGCAGGACTGTTGAGTCGGAGAGGATGCCGTTAAGCCAGGTCATAATAAAGGTCACATCCATAAATGTCTGTTGTTCTGCAGGCAGCTTTTTAATCCACACAGAGGACAGTCAGCAGCTGCTTTCTGACTGTTTTATGCAGCCAGTAAACTAATTATCATATACAGTATCTGATCATCTGTTCAGAGAGACGTTGGTGTGATTGACCTCCTTCTGAAGTAGTGATTCATCACTTATTTATCTACAGTACCCACCATGACATCACTCAATGCTGTTGGAGTCTCTAGAAACAGGAAGTAGTCCTCTGACTGTAATTAATAGTCTGGCCACAGTCCACTGAAACGACTCATTCATAGGGGCGGGATCAGCGGTTGTCAATCAAACTGTCATCACATGCTATTGGATAGCACTAGGACCAATCAGAGCCGTTTAGCAACAACCAGTTTCAGCTGGTAGATTAAACTTACCATGTCCCGTCAGCAAAGCAGCCAATACATCCTTTTTCAAAATAAAAGCCTTAAGTTCCTCTATCTGTTCACGTCTTAGAGAAAAACCCAAATCTAAATCGTCCAAAGTTGATGACGAAGCCGTTTCAAACGAACGCGGTTCCTGAGCTGCTGCCATGTTTAATTTCAGAGTCAAAGCTCTGCTGTCATCGGCTAATCCCGCCCACAAAACCGTTAGAGCGTTGTGACCAAGACTGACCGGACCAATCGGTGAGCTGCGGAGGTTCCAATGGAGCGTGGCTAGACCAAAGTCTGCAGAGCAGAACTGACGGTCTAGTTTACTAGGCTACTAATAATTCACATGCTAGTCGGATCAGGAGAGACCTTGTTGCAGGTCGGTGACCAACTAGCAGCTAATGTTTTGGTATTAAAAACAAGTCTTGTTCTTTAAATCAGAGGTCCCCAAAGTTCTTTGTGCCACGGACTGGTTTTGTGTGGAGCAGTACGTCTACGGTCAAGTCGGTGCTCTAGTCCAGGGGGAGGGGGCGTGTCCGGGGTGCAGTGCGAGCTCTCTAGACCCAGTAACCCGGACACACCCCCTCCCCCTGGACTGGAGACCTCACACTGCACCACAGACCATGGACCCTGCTCACATGCCCTTATTAGTGCACAGCGCTGCAGGAGGTGGGTAGCTTAGCTCTCTCTGCAGCTTGTCAGCAGGTGATCGTGGGCTGTGAAACTTTGGTACCGCATCGATTCGTAACACACCAAATAACGCACCAAAGCCAGATCTTTCACATGCGATCAATACAGCAAGTAAATGTTTTATTCTGTGTTTCTAACGGCCCGGTACCTAATGACCTACAGACCGGTTCCGGTCCGGGGACCAGTGTTGGAGACCCCTGCTATAAATCATGCTGATGCATTGGAACTCTATATTACCTGTTTGTGAGGCTCTACAATTTATGTGTATGTATTTCAGCTGCGTTTACCTAAAGCGACCTACAAAATGATACTTTAACAAAGAGGTTACCATTGAGGCTAGCAACAAACTACTTAGAGGTCACAGTGTGGGAAAAGAATACAAGCATAGAGGGAAGTGCACAGTAGAGTAGAGGAAGGGAGACACAGGATAGGTACTAGTCTAGAAGAAGCTTTCTGAATAATGAGTAATGCTTCAGTCAGAAAACGACTTCTGTTACTAGAGACTCCGCCCACTTTGAGTGGGGTCACTGGTAGGTGTGGTCCTTACTGTAAATTATTGCCTGATAGAACTTCACTTCAGAATGACCCCAATATTCCTTTCATTTCATGTTAAAACAACTTGAGTTGTTTTGAAGACGTTTGAAGACAACTTGAAGACGTTTAGATGTGTCAGCTGGCGTTTGGTGTCATTCCTGTATGAACTTTTTCTACAGCTCACAGTTGGACCTTCACATGACAAAAAGATGTTCCCTGGTCTATTAACGTGCATTGATTTGATAATCCTCCTTCATTTTCAGATTCAGAACATTCAGCTGGAGAGAGAGATGGCACTAGCATCAAATCGAAGCCTGGCAGAACAAAACCTGGACATGAAACCTCATTTGGAGTCAAAGAAGGAGGTTTTGGTGGCGAGATACTGTCAGCTAGAGACGGTCAGAGAAACCTACAGACAGCACTGCTACCTGAGAGGTAGGAGAACGGGACACGCAGAGTAAAGAGTTCTCTTACCAAAGAACCACACAGAAGCTCTAGTTATGACAGCACACACCAAGTGGCTAGGGTCTACCACACCAGACAGAACCCAAGATGGGTCTACCACACCAGACAGAACCCAAGATGGGTCTACCACACCAGACAGAACCCAAGATGGGTCTACCACACCAGACAGAACCCAAGATGGGTCTACCACACCAGACAGAAACCAAGATGGGTCTACCACACCAGACAGAACCCAAGATGGGTCTACCACACCAGACAGAAACCAAGATGGGTCTACCACACCAGACGGGACCAACGATGGGGTCTACCACACCAGACGGGAGCAACGATGGGGCACACCAGACGGGACCAACGATGGGGTCTACCACACCAGACGGGACCAACGATGTGGTCTACCACACCAGACGGGACCAAAGATGTGGTCTACCACACCAGACGGGACCAAAGATGTGGTCTACCACACCAGACGGGACCAACGATGGGGTCTACCACATCAGACAGAACCCAAGGTGGGTCTACCACACCAGACGGGACCCAAGATGTGGTCTACCACACCAGACGGGACCAAAGATGTGGTCTACCACACCAGACGGGACCAAAGATGTGGTCTACCACACCAGACGGGACCAACGATGGGGTCTACCACACCAGACGGGACCAAGATGGGTCTACCACACCAGACAGAACCCAAGATGGGTCTACCACACCAGACAGAACCCAAGATGGGTCTACCACACCAGACAGAACCCAAGATGGGTCTACCACACCAGACGGGACCAACGATGTGGTCTACCACACCAGACGGGACCAACGATGTGGTCTACCACACCAGACGAACCCAAGATGGGTCTACCACACCAGACAGAACCCAAGATGGGTCTACCACACCAGACAGAACCCAAGATGTGGTCTACCACACCAGACGGGACCAAAGATGTGGTCTACCACACCAGACGGGACCAAAGATGTGGTCTACCACACCAGACGGGACCAAAGATGTGGTCTACCACACCAGACGGGACCAAAGATGTGGTCTACCACATCAGACGGGACCAACGATGGGGTCTACCACACCAGACGGGAGCAACGATGGGGCACACCAGACGGGACCAAAGATGTGGTCTACCACACCAGACGGGACCAAAGATGTGGTCTACCACACCAGACGGGACCAACGATGGGGTCTACCACATCAGATGGGACCAACGATGGGGTCTACCACACCAGACGGGAGCAACGATGGGGCACACCAGACGGGACCAAAGATGTGGTCTACCACACCAGACGGGACCAACGATGGGGTCTACCACACCAGACGGGACCAAAGATGTGGTCTACCACACCAGACGGGAGCAACGATGGGGTCTACCACACCAGACGGGACCAACGATGTGGTCTACCACACCAGACGGGAGCAACGATGGGGTCTACCACACCAGACGGGATCAACGATGGGGTCTACCACACCAGACGGGACCAACGATGTGGTCTACCACACCAGACGGGATCAACGATGGGGTCTACCACACCAGACGGGACCAACGATGTGGTCTACCACACCAGACGGGAGCAACGATGGGGTCTACCACACCAGACGGGATCAACGATGGGGTCTACCACACCAGACGGGACCAACGATGGGGTCTACCACACCAGACGGGACCAAAGATTCAGACTGTAAAGATGCCCCTGAGACAGTCGAGCATATAATAGTGGGATGTAAGATTAAGGCAGGCAAAGCGTACACGAAATACCTCTACTAAGTTGCTGGAATATTGTACTGCTGTGCTGTCCAATCCTGGTACTCAAGGACCCTTATCCTGCATGTTTTTCTACAAAAAAAAAACAAAAAAAAACACACAAGCAAAACATACATGATAGGGACCCTCAAGGACCATGATTTGTCATCCCTAACGGACAGGAACAGACACAGCACTCACAAAAAGGTCAGGATGTTTGTCTTTCTGGTGAAATTTCAGGATGAACCTAAAATTCTCTCTAACCTTTACAGGTGACCTTCTCTAAGTGTTTGAATGCTCACGTCCAACTGGTCAATGTTTCAGTACTTTTTACACAGCCTGCTGTTCTCTAACAAGGAGCTGAGTGGCTACATTCACAACAGCTGTTTGATCCACGAATCCACCAATATACATGTCCTGGATCCATTAGAACTGGTCTCCAAACAGTCCTCCACATTCTGACGTCATGAGACCAAGACCACGCCTAACAGCTGATCAACAGAACGTCACCATGGAGACGCTTCAAACAGGATGTTCTCAGATGGATGTGTCCACGGAGCTTAGAGGTCACAGAGGGTCATCAGCAGGTTAATACAGAGAGACCTTTGTCCTCATCCCTCTGATGACCTCATCATGGTGACCAGTGACCTGAGGAACCAGATGATGAGTGTCGCACAACTCCAGGTTCATTTAAGGGAGGTGAGAGGAACCCAAGTGTCACATCAGACCATTGGAAACCATTTACATCATGATGGTCTGAGTACTAGATGACCTGTAAGGGAACCAGAACACCTCCAGGTACAGGCGGCATCATCTACATGGACCAGGGAGCATTTACACTGGATGAGGAACCAGTCTGATGCTGTTTACTGATGAAAGTCGATTCACGCTGAGCAGAAATGATGGTCATCAACGATGTTGGAGTCGTCAAGGAGACGCTATGACTGTTGGTGGAGGTGTTACAGTGTGGACAGGTGTCTAGTCAATCAGAACTGCCCTACACTTTGTGAATGAGTGATGTCATAGCTGGGATTGGTTCTGAAATAACTGATAGAACTCCACTTCAAAATGACCCAAACATCCCTTTAAGATGCATTTCATGATGTTCTGTTTATGCTTTAGATGTTGTCACATACCAAAGAGCTGGTTTTGTTTTCTGGTACAGTCTGAATGCATGGTCCTGCTGTTTCTTCTGTTTTAATGTTGTCCATCTTGTTCTCCTGATCAGATGGGATGATGGGTCAGAAGTCTCCAGAAGCATTATTCCCAAGATTACAAACTGAGAGTGGTGAAACGGAGATCGAGTCGGAGGTCAGTGCTTACACGAGTCATTGATGTTCATTAAATCTATGTTTAGCCATAAACCAGCAGGAAGTTTGAAGTGGATGTGATGGCCACTTGTTGAGTCAACCATAACCAGGGGTGCACATAACAGTGTGCACTAGATATCGTGTGCGTACCAGAACATACTGCCCGAAAGCGCCTTTGCGGACCAGTACTTTCGCGTTCCAGTGGCGCAGCCCGCAATCTGACCAGCTGCACATCCTGTTGCAGTGAATGAGTTTCTAAAACACACATTGAGTTATCTGTATATCAGCCTTCAGGTGTGTTAGTGTCTCTGAACAAGTGGCCTGAGAGACACACTATCTGTAATGTAAATATAAACTGTTTTTCACATGGAATCCCAGCGTTCCCAGTCTTAGGTCTAAATGTGTGAATACATACTGGCAAACTGGTTTATAGGGTAAGTTTGAAGCTCCTCCTTTTTGTCGTTTGTCTGCAGTCTCTGGCCGATGAGTTCCTGGAGGGATCTCTGCCGTTGGACTCCTTCCTCGATCGTTTCCTTCTCCTGCGCTCACTTGCTCACAAAAGACGCGTGCAGATAGAGAAACTCCAAGAAATCCTGCGACAGAAGAACGAGGGCAGTTCCGCTACCATGACATCATCAGCAGGCATCGACCCGAGCCCCGTCGTCACGCCGTCGCCATGGAATCAACAGACGACAACGACAACAACAGATCAGCAACAGCCGAACTCCAAACCTCAGTCCTGCAGCTACCAACACAGCTCCCAACCAGCTGCCCCCTCTGCAGGAGGATCCTCTGGGCTCCCCTACAGCCCGTACCCCGTGTCCCCTCCCAACCCTCCCCCTACAGCGGCAGCAGTGGGCTCTGTCCCAAACAATCCACCGTCACAGTTCCCTCCCTACCCGAGTCCCGGATCATCTTTCACCCCAGCGGGGAGCTACTCTGGCCCTAGGCCCGCTTTCGTCCCTGCCGCTGCCGTCACCTGCCCCTACCCAAACCAACCCTCCTTCCCTGCCCCACACCCCGGCTCAGCCTTTGGCCAGTACATCCCCAGCAACCCCAGCAGCGGTCCCACACCATACCCAGCCTCTTACAGTTACGGAGGCTACAGCTACCCAGCTGGGCCGGCCTATTCCAACTCTCAGTCACCGTCAGGGAGGCCCATCTGCAGACCGGGATATGGAGTCCCTCAGCCGTACTCCTGAGAACACTGCAGCTTCAGAGTTCGTCAGTCCTTCCTTTCTTTTGTGTCACACAGTTCCAACCCCCCCGTTCCTTCACCTCCTGACGTCTTTAAATTCCTCCAACCTGCTTCTTCCTTTCAACCACGCCCTCATACTCCAGAGATCTCTCGCTTTACTTAAATTTGTTGCACTATTTGATTATATCAGCATCAATCAACTCTCCCACACTAGTCTCAGGTTGTTGCATATTGTATTTAATTGTTCAAAGTAATGTTACCTGGTTCTTCATCACTCGCGTCGCGCTACAGGCTCTGCTCTTCTTCCTCTGTGTGTGTGAGTGTCGCCATGTCCCGTCAGAAAGCCGAGCCCGTCCACGCCCCTCCACGTGAGCAAACATGACGAAAATGACTTGTAACACTACAACAAGTGTAAAGTGTCTGTCATCTGTCGACCTGCTTCACATCATTATTTATGAGAAAATGCAGTTAAATACAAAGACGATTAAAATTGGAAAGTGAGTATTTAGCACAAAGGATGGCTTCTGTTTTTGAGTGAAATGGGAAGTTTTAAGGGAGCCTCAGTAGATGCTGCTTTTTGTTAAGTTCCTCCTGTGGAAGATAAACGATAACTCATGCACAGATGGCATAAAAGGAGCTAGCGGCGGTGAGCTCACGCACCATTTTCTTTTGTTCTTCTTCTTTTCGATGAAGCAGCCGGGTCTCCTTCAGCGTTTGAGTCACACCTTTAAGATCCTCATTAGTAGAAAAGTGTTCCCATTCGTTCGTTTAAGGTGGATTTTGTCATTTCCAAAAGAACTGATGCACAAAATGTTGATAAAAATCAGTTTTAGGAAAGAAATGTGGTCACATGACTGATCCTAAAGGGACGTTTGGGTCGTTCTATCAGTTTTATGTCTACAGTAAGCCACACCCACCAGTGACATCACTCGTATAGATGGAGGCTTTAGAGACAGGAAGTAGTCCTCTGACCGGAGCAACACTCTTGGCTAGTTTGACTAGGAGAGACACTGCTGCAGATCAGTGACAAACCAGGTGTTTAAAACAACGTACCGAGTTAGAACCTAAAGTACCTGTTAGGGCTGGGCGGTATACCGGTTCATACCGGATACCGGTGTTTTTTTTTTTTGGTTATGATATGAATTTTTCATATACCGCTTTACCGGTGAATAGTCCACACAGCGTCCCGGACGTTGGCAGCAGGGACACATTTCACTGCGACACACAACACCGTGAAACTTTTGAACCAAGAATGGCGACTAGCGAGAGCTGTCATGGCGACTTACAAATTATGAACCCAGAGGAACTTATTCCAAAAAGAGGAGACACGTCTGTTGTTTCGGGGTTTTTCAGGTTTAAAAAGTCTAACGTGACTGAGCAACGCTGTTAGGCGGCGGGGCTAACCAGCAGCTTGCTTCACGTACCCTTCACCTCCGCAGCTAAAACGGCTAGTAGCAGTCAGCTAGACGTCCATTAAAGACGTGTTCGCTAAAGGGACCGCTGATGGAAAAAAAGCCAGCGGTGGGTCAGATAACAACGCAAAAACGTTCCACGGTAGGTTATTTATATCTTAATACCTTCTCTCTTTGACAAACCTACTTTGAAGGGGTTATGTATTTACCTGCCTGTGACTGGACATGAAAAAACTGATATTCTGCATGTGAAAGTAAAATGGACTATTAAAAGCTGATCTAGTGTAGTAATTATTTCATAATTAAAAGATTTTATAGGTAGTAATGGCCGTGTTAAAAAAAAATACTGTCAAATACCGTAAAACAGATATAATTTCAAGAAAAACCGTGATAAAAATGTTTTGCCATACCGCCCAGCCCTAGTACCTGTTTGTAGGGATGTCCCGATATCGATATCGGCTCCAAAAATACGATATCGGATTATATCGGACTGCATCAAAAATCTCCGATATCAGCAGTCTGTATTAAAGGCAGGAATTGTAGTCGTCCTTTTAGTTAACCAACTATTATTTGTTTTCAGCTTGTTATTAAAGTTATGTTTATTTTGTTTGTACTGTTTTTTATGGTCACTAAGAGCAATGACCTCATTCTTTTGGGCAGTGGATGAAACTCTGAACACTCAAATTGAAGCAGTTGGTCATTTTTTCTTATATCTTTTTCTTATGTATTATATCGGATTGATATCGGTATCGGTCAATACTGAAGGCTGCGATATCGGTATCGTATCGGAAGTGAAATGGTTGTATCGGGACATCCCTACCTGTTTGTAAACTGGTGTTTATATTAACTGATTCACTGAGTTGCTATGCTACTGAGTGTGTATCATAAACAGTACACACTCTCAAATCTTAACCTGTGAAACACATCTGCAGCAGTGTCTCTCCTGATCCGACTAGCCATGACTATAGGGCTTTGGTCAGAGAAGTACTCCGTTTGCAGAGACTCCACCCACTTTGAGTGGGCGTGGTTCATACTGTAGATAAAGGACCCAAACATCCCTTTAGTAACAATCTGATTTGTTTTATTTAAATATTATTAAAACAGTTAAACAGAAAGATGTCTGTTTTTCCTTGCTACAGGCTGTGGCTGGACTGAGAGCTGTAGCCAATAGCGCCATCTCCTGTTTACTCACTGAAATTACACCTGAAAGTGTCTGAGATGAGTCGTTTGCATTTTATTCTTCTTTTCTCCATTTTTAGATTGTAAAAACTTTTCTACATTGGGCCATTTTCAAAGTTGTTTATAAAACCAACAGATCGATGAGAATTATGTAGAAATTTAAATACTGGAACACCTTGTACAACGTTTTAAACGACCACAGGGTGTTATAATGTAACCGTTTTATTATGTGCTCAACTTCCAACTCTATTAGAACTTTGATTAAACAATGAGGTCTTAGTTATGATGAGTCAAGTTTTAGGCAACATTAAGATAAATGTGACCCTCGAAAATGTAAAAATGTCACGTCTAAAAAGTTCCAAACTCTTAAAGCTGGTCTAATTTTTTTTTTAGAGTGTTAAAATAGAAATGTATTTGGTTTCACACTTTTAGGAATCGTCATCGTGTTGAAACAAGAGAAGAGGATCAGCAAACCCAAAGTGATTTCTATATTTATTTAACAACAAATAAAAATCAACTCTCCACCATCATGAAGCCAAATGTCTCCTCAGCATCATTCATGTCTCTGCTTATTAATAAACTATAATCCTCCCATTGTTTTAGATTTTCATACTTCTTAAAATACTTAATTGTACAACACGACACACACACTCCTCATAGGTCCTATTTCCTCCTCTCAAAACTTTAAGACGATTTGGAAAGCTTTTATTTTAAGCTTTTAAAAAGTATTTCCAGTGTTTTTAAATACACAACCTAATTTAAAGTACAGGTATAAATGGGGCCTGGTTTAAGGGAAGGCTGCCCTGGGTTCAGTCCCTCAGACAAGATACTGAACCCCCAGCTGACTTCAGGTTTCCCTGGAAAAGAGATTTTTAATCTAACCTGAATAAATAAGGTTTAAATAATAAAGAGTAAGTGATTTGCTCCAACCTTCCTCGTTATTCCGATTGCTCTTTTGTAAAGTTTGATTTGTAAGCACTTCCTTACATCAGGGTTATTGGGGTGCTTGAAATCACTGGAATTGATAAAGTTTTGAAGGAGCTTGCATTTTTAATGACGTCCTTGAAAGTGCTTGAAATTAGAAGGGAACCAAAAAATAGGCTATTGATTAAAATTGGTCAATATCAGCATGATTTTCTTAATCAGAGATCATCTGGTCTGAAACTCAAAAATCTAACTTATTTTATAAGTCCATGAACTCACCATCGATGAGGGCCAATTAATGCAAGGAGATGGGCAAGTTTTTACTTCCAGAATTATAAATTACAAGTTATCTGTTTATAGTTCTTTGAGACAAATTGGGTCAGAAAGCCCCAACAGAGTAAAAATCTAAAACTGATATTGGTGCCTGAAGGTCCCATATTCTGCAAAATTCACTTTCATATCAGTCCCTGAAACCCAAAAGTGTTGAAATATTTTCACCGTTTTCACTTCCTGATTCTCATTTTTGTGAAATGTGTTTTGAGCTGATGCTAAAACGGGTGGTTTCTAAATCTTTCCCCTGATGATGTCAAGAAGGGAATAGACCACTCCTCTCTAGAGGACAGAGCCAATCAGGAGCACCTTTGTCTACCTGAGCCCCCCCCACCCCGCCCTTTAAAAACCACGGAGCGCTCATCCTCGCAAACGTTAGCTAACAGTCACGGTGAAGCTACGAGCAAAGCACGACAGTTGCTTCGTAGATGGTTGATGAACGAGTTACTCCCTTCATCTGAGACCCTGAAGACCCACTGACGTCTCTCAAACATGTGGAGAAGAGAGGTGGGCGGGGCTTAGAGAAGCTCTGCTCCTCTGAGATGTAAAAGAAATGATTCAGAGTGAATAGAAAGTGATTAATATGGGACCTTTAAATCTAAATCGGTGCATCGCTACTTAAAACTAAATAACATCGATGGTACTTTTTGAGATAAGGAAGTGAAATAAACCTTTGGGGTATTTTATAAACTGTTCACATGTCAATCAGAACCAAAGGAAGGTGCTGGGAACTATTGAAACTCACCTTCAAAGAACTTGAATTTGATTTGGGTAAAATAGGAACTTTAAACACAATAAGACATCTACGGTCCTCCATAAGCAAAACGCTACGCTTATTCAGCATATCTCATGCTTTATAAAGAATGGCGACAGATTTAGATGATTTGGCATATTCTGTGTGGTTTGTGACCTATAATCACATTTCATAAACTCCAACTGTTTGCTTTTATGCCACCAAAAACCATAAATCTAATTTTAGTTTCATTTAATAACTTATTGACATTAACCATTTTTTAAACATTGTCAATTGTGTTTCTAAAAGTCCTTCAAATCTTCCCCTCAACAAAATAAATTTGTGTTATTAGCAAAAGTAACAAACCTCAACCTTGTAAATCCAACACAAAAATCACTTTTATAAAGTAGAAATAACTTGGGTCCCAATACCAGACCCTGTGGTACACCACAGGTTACGTTTCTACAACATTCAGTCTGTGGTTGTATAAAACTGTTTCAGTGAAGAGTTTGAACTAGGGATGTACCGATAACACTTTTTTCAAAACTGATACTTAAATCTGAGTACTCGCCGATACTGAGTACCGATACCGATACTTCTACCACACAACAAAATGAAACAAATTGGAATACAGGTTTCATTTTTTCTTCTCTGCTTTTTACAACAAATAACTGAGTTAGATAAAAAAAAATTAAAATATATTAATAAAAATGATCACAAAACTAAAATATAAGTTGAAAAATAACCATTTTCTGTGATTTCACAGTGAAATTATTGCAGTTTTCCACATTTTAACCAAACAAAATGAACTATTTGGCGCCATCTCCAGCTCTCAACCCACACTGTTCCTCTTTAGCTCAATAGCTCCCCCTAGTGTTCAATATAGGAAACTACAACAGAAATCACAAGTCACAGACAGTGAAGCCACTGGTATCGGTTCCTGGTATCGGGTAACTTTAACCGATACCTGTATCGGGCCGATACTGGTATCGTATCGGTATCGGGCCGATACAGCATCCCTATTTTGAACTTAACAGCTTTCTTAGATCTGTTCCTTCATCCAAATGCATTTAAATGTCAGGAATATTGTCGTTACCTCTGATCTGCAGACAGGTGTTGACAGATTTACATGTATGTCTTAAAGGACAGCGGTTTTTTTCTTAGTTGGGTCTGTGTGGAGTAGTTTGGGTTGTTGGTGTCTTCCCTGCAGTGGACAGCAGTCAGTGATGTATGGAACCAAAGAGAATGGTCACGTTTTTATTCCTAATCATTACTGAAGAGAACCCATCTAAAAACAAACTCTGTAGAAAGTCAAGCTAATGTAACATTTTATAGCTGATCGTGTAATTTTTCATCAATCACTCAACCTTTTATCTGTAAGGCTCACAATGTTTTCCAGAAACAAAATTCAAAAGAACACACAATAAAGGCAGACAAAAACAGAAAAGAAAACCTAAAGTCAGTTCTAAAAAGAAAGCAGGAGGTTCTGGTTCTGGTTCTGGTTCTGGTGGAGGTTGCATCCTGGTAAAAAGGAGTTTTCCTTCCCACTGTCGCCCTGAGCTTGCTCAGGATCTGGGATTCTGTTAAAGTGAAGACTTGACCTGCTGAGCTACTATGATGTAAAAGGAATGTAACGAAAACCAAATGCGCCACATTTGAGCTACAGGAAACATTTTAGATCCACTTTTTTGACAATTGTCCAAAAATGAGCTTCACAAATAAGGACTCCCATTTTCCCTGGTAATCTTGACTCACTGTGATTCTTTTTCGCTAATCTCCAGCTCCAGTCAGTCTCAGGAAAGTTTCACTTGGTAATTTTGATGTAATCTTGCAACAAATTAACAGGAAGTTCACACGTACCTCCACCTTGGTTCTTATTGTGGCAGAAGGGAACAACCAGAATAGAATTTGTATAGTTGTATTTCTAAAACCTTTTATGTTTTTTATGTGTTCTAACAAGCTTTTTACAACAAACTGTCATACCAGAGCTGTACGTAACAGACTCCTCTGTAGATCTTTGTTGTGGTTTGAGGGATTTAAAAGTGATACAGGCAACTGGGTCATTCTGTGTTTGTTCCTCCAGAGTCTGAAGGTGGGAAGTGCCTCAGGAGAGAGTAAAGACTTTATTCACTTGGAGAACAACACGTTTGCTTTAAACGGATATTATGATTTTTATCTGTTTGTTCAGATTATAGTGTGTACGCTGCTGAAGCACATAGCATTTATTCACTGATCTGCAGCAGTGTCTCTCCTGATCTAACTAGTATTGCTCCGATCAGAATACTACTTCCTGTTTCTAGAGACTCCACCCACTTTAAGTGATGTCACCAGTGGGCATCCAGAAAGTAGTGATACCAGATTTTGAGTATGAGTACTATATAAGTACTTAGTACCGATATGAGTACTAATAAATGCCATTGATCTAAATCATGGTTTGGTACAACAGAAGTTTTGCCTTTTTTAAAATATAGTTTTTAAACACAGTAACTCTGATCATCATCAGCAGGTCATGTGACAACCAGCTGGTTGATTCACTAGCAAATAAAAAGTCTGGACTGTTGAGGACAGGAGGAAACTCGTTTTCTCTGATGAATCCACGTCCTGATTGGTTGGAGCATCTGGAAAAGGGATTGTCTGGAGAAGAAAAGGTGAGCAACCATCAGTCCATCAAGTCATTGAACGTGACACATGGTGTGCAATTTAACCATAGGAAGTAGGGACCCGTATCGGTATCGGCCCGATACCAGTACCAGTATCGGTTAAAGTTACCCGATACCAGGAACCGATACAGTGGCTTCACTGTCTTGTGATTTCTGTTGTAGTGCCCTATATTGAACACTAGGGGGAGCTATTGAGCTAAAGAGGAACAGTGTGGGTTGAGAGCTGGAGATGGTGCCAAATAGTTCATTTTATTTTGTTAAAATGTGAAAAACTGCAATAATTTCACTGTGAAATCACAGAACATGGTTATTTTTCACCTTATATTTTAGTTTTGTGATCTTTTTTTATATATATATATTTTTATCTAACTCAGTTATTTGTTGTAAAAAGCAGAGAAGAAAAAATAAAACCTGCATTCCAATTTGTTGCATTTTTGTGTGTGGTAGAAGTATCAGTATCGGTACTCGGTATCTTCGAGTACTTAGATTTAAGTATCGGTATCGGATCGGTTTTGAAAAAAGGATCCCTACATCCTGCATCCCTACTTTTCTCCATCCATTCCAACCTACTTGAACATGTTTCTTCACCTCTTTTCCACTCTCTCCATCTCTCTGGACTGTTGAACCTAAAATCCTCCACCTTCTTGACCTATGACCCCTGTAACCTCACTGCTCTTCTTGGGTTCCTCTCATTCACACACATGTATTCTGTCTCGCTGCGGCTGATCTTCATTCCTCTCCTTTCCAGGTCAAACCTCCACCTCTTCAGATGTTCCTCCACCTGCTCCCTCCTCTCACTACAGATCACGATGTCATCAGTGAACATCAGAGTCCAGGAGGTTCGTCTCGTCTGTCAGCCTGTCCATCACCAGAGAGAATCAGAAGTGGCTCAGAGCTGATCCTTGATGCAGGCCCACCTCCACTGCTCTACAGCTCACGTCACAGCTGTCCTCCTGCCAATAAACAAATCATGTTATCAGACAAAGAGAACTGGAGAAAATAAAGATCAATAATTAGGGGAACCAAGATATCCAAACCAAAATGTTATGTGAAAAATCAGACATTATTATACACACTGGTAATGAGCCTTTGAAGGACTTCTGTCCCCAAATCTGCACAGAATTCATCAAATTCAGCCACACTGGAGGGGTTTCCAACATGAACGAGTTGTTAAAGGTCAAAGGTCAGACAGTCTCCTTCAGGATTTCCTGGTAGTCAGCAGAATTCCTGGTTCCATCAGGTCCAGCCAGTGGTCCAGGTCCTGAAGACCATCATACTACCACCACCAGGTCTGACTGGTAGTGTCAAACAGTCCTCAGTCCACAGAACATTTTCCCAGAAGTCTCAGGGACCATCAGGATGTTTTTGGAACAAATTTGAGACGGGCCTTTGTGTTGATCAGCGGAGGTTTCCTTGGAACTTAAAAAAAAAAAAATTCTTAACAAGGGAGGCAATTATCTTTTTCACACAGGCCCAGACTGGTAGGTGTCAGCTAATAGTGCACTTCCCACCTTCAGTGCAGACAGTGGGAGACAGAAGAACTCTGACAAAATAACATCAGTGTTAGACGACGTCTCCCATCCAGTGCATGATGCTCCTGGAGAACTGGAGCGCTCCTTTAGCGACAGGCTGCTGCATCCTGATGCAGGACGGAGCGTTATCGTAGATCCTTCCTCCCAGCAGCTGTTAGACTGTAGAGAACCATCACTGCTCCCAACAAACTGCTGAAGTGTTTACCTCCCTGCTGGATTTGCACAGTTTTTTATGCACAAAATATTGCACATCCCTCTAAACAGTAACCGTATTCAGTCTGATAGTTGTGTGACTTTATCTGGTAATGACTTTTGATGATTGTACATAGTTTTACTAGTATCTATGCTAGTATTAGTACATATTTTTTTGTGCCATGACTTTTTTGCTTTTACTTTTCTATTTACATATATCTTGTTGTTCTTGTGCGAACTTGTTTTTTCTCTACCTGCCTGTAACTTGCTGCTGGTGCACCTGAATTTCCCCACTGAGGGACGATAAAGGGCTTTTACTATTCTATTCTAATAAATGAAACCCTCATTTGAACGCTGCATTTTATATTGAGTCCCTTTGTTTGATTTACACATTTGTTTGCTGAAATATTTAATTTCGACACAGAAGCAGAAAGAGGAAGCCTGTAATAACTTTTCACAGAGAATGAGATTCTATGTGTTTATAAAACATCTTATTGTTACCATTACATTGATTTGATTTCTGAAGCCCTCATAAGAGAATACCACATCATTTGACATTTGAATCATGTTGGAGACAAATCGAGGTTAAAGTCGTGTCTTTTTTCCCTCACTTCCTCCTCCTTCCTCCCTGTTTATCATTGTTTTTTTGCTATCTCCACCCCTCTTTACCCAGTTTGCTTTGAAGGGAGGAAATCTGCGCTTCTGCACAAGCTGCAAAACCCATCTGAGAAAGAAAAGTTTTCACTGCATGGAGCGAGAGCGTGGTGGGGGAGAGGAGTTTTCTACCTCTGCATCATTTCCTTTCTCATCACAGCGAGTGGATCTGAACAGTGCCGTTTGTTCTCATGTCCTCCGTCCACGTACCGTTACTGTAATGGATCCTAGTGCTGCTTTGACAGCTATCACAGCTTTTTCACTCATCAGCGCCGGTGAGTAGATCAACAGTAAAAAGAACGCCTCGTAGAAACAACGAGCAGCAAAGCGGTGCATTCTGCACACGTAGGAATGTTTGAGTTCTGTGGCTCTGACTCTGTCATACAGGCGTAATGTGTGCAGCTTTGTGATGGTGTGTGCGAATTTCACTTTGATGCTGATCTTTGTGAAGATTAAGCTTCAACAGATCATCTCTTGTTTTACTTTTAAAACTGTCAATGTGTTTTGTGGTTAATTTGACATTTCTGATCAGTCCTGACCTCTTCATCACCAGGAAATAAGCATTAAAAATGTTTGGATTTATTTAAAAATGTTTGAAATTTGATGTTTTCAAGGGTTTGAAGGAGCTTGACTTTTTAATAAAGTCCCTTACTGTTAATATAATGAGATAAGGGGTTTAATCTGAGCATAAATTCAGTGTAAATCATCACCAGTGATGGAAAAGTGATTGAATTTGACTTTGATACATGTGTATGACTCCTGTATTTGTGACTAATAATGTAAAAGTCCCTCTAAATTTAATAACTGAAACATCTTCAGATTGTTTGTTTTTAGGTTTTTTTCCAGCTTTAATAAGATTTAGGAACTAAATCATTTCTCCACCAAGTGGTTGACTCACCATTAGAGCAGGGGTGTCCATACTTTTCAAGATGGGGGCCAAAATCTCCAAGTTAAAAGTCTTTGGGGGCCAAATAAATTTCATTTTTTTAATTTAAAAAATGCAAAAATGGTTTTAGAGTGATTTTCTGATTTTGTAATGCTTGATTCAGTAAAAGAAAAGCATCAAATTCCCTGGATTTGATTGGTCAGTTGTTTTATAGTTTCTTGAAAATAAATTCTAGTATGTTATCAGCAACAAGAGTGGACTCTGGGTCCCTCTTTCTTTAGTAAACCTGATGGATTTAGCCAGATTTTATGAAAGACGTTCACGTCTGCTGTTTAGTGAGAGTGTTTGTTTGTTAGGGATGGCCCGATACCGGGTATCGGTATCGGTTAAAGTGACCCGATACCAGGAACCGATACCAGTGGCTTCACTGTCTGTTAGTGATGGGACCAATTAACACTGATAAGTGGTCTGTTCACAACTGACAGCCACACCCATTGGCACAGCTGCACCTTTGACAATGAAGGCAGCTTGACTTCTTTTGTTATCTTGAAAGTTTCAACTCATCCTATTGAAAACCAGCCGTTCACACCTCCAACCGATTCATCACCCAAGCCCTTTCCCAACAGTAACTCCTCTCCACACCCCTCCCTTTCACTCTCAGACCCCCTGCCTGCATTAACAGGCTTTTGTTTGTTTCGCCATAAAATTAAAAAGTGAATACAAAGCAGGCGTGCATAGTGCTTACAGTCACCCCCCAAAAAATTAACGGTTCTCTACAAAGACTCGGTTCTCCTCGTTCACAGTGAAGAGCCGTTCAAAAGATTTGGTTCGTTCATGAACGTCACATCACTACTGTCTGTGACTTGTGATTTATGTTGTAGTTTCCTATATTGAACACTAGGGGGAGCTATTGAGCTAAAGAGGAACAGTGTGGGTTGAGAGCTGGAGATGGTGCCAAATAGTTCATTTTATTTGGTTAAAATGTGGAAAACTGCAATAATTTCACTGTGAAATCACAGAAAATGGTTATTTTTCACCTTATATTTTAGTTTTGTGATCATTTTTATTAATATATATATATATATATATTTTTTAAAATCTAACTCAGTTATTTGTTGTAAAAAGCAGAGAAGAAAAAAATAAAACCTGTATTCCAATTTCTTGCATTTTTTTGTGTGGTAGAAGTATCGGTATCGGTGCTCGGTATCGGCGAGTACTCAGATTTAAGTATTGGTATTGGATCGGTTTTGAAAAAAGTGGTATCGGTACATCCCTAGTGTTTGTGGTTCTATTTACCAGGAAATTTAATTAAAAGAATAAACCTGGATAATGAAAAACTAATACTTCAGATTGAACTGAAACATTTAAAAAGACAACATTTTTTAAAAAAGGACCAAATTCTACCATTTTGGAAATGCAGTTGAGGGCCACAGAAAATCACTGAGGGCCGCAAGTGGTCCCCGGGCCGCACTTTGGACATGCCTGAGTTAAAAGGGTTAATGTCTGAAAGCAGGGTGAACTTTGAGATTACAGCATTATTCATGGTGGACTATTCAGTGATTATTTATCAGACTAAACCAGGGGCTCATAAACTGGCACATAAATGTTTAATATTTCTATGTAATTTTAATTAATTTTTCAGATTTGTGTCTGACCCTTAAAGATGCTCTCGTTACTGTTCACTCGTTAATCTTTGGTTTCCGTCATGATTCTCCTTCCGGAGTTTTGGATAAACCCAATATAAAACATATTAAAATATGCGACCTGATCAGGAACGGTGTGCTCAGATTCTGCTAATGTTATGGAGACAACAAAGTGCTAAATATTGTAAAACAGCCACAACAAAGTGGGTCAGACGACTCAGGCGTTTTTGCTTTGGAGCGCTGTAGACGTCATTCAGAACCTAAACGGGTCAGGAGACGTTGGGCTGTATAGAACAGGTTTAGTGATATTTATAATGGATTTTACACAACAGCACTTTTAGATTGTTGGTTTTTTTAGAATTTACCTTAACTGACTTCATATTTCATATCGTGAAATGTTTTGAGTTGTCTGAATTTTACAAAAGATTTACAAACTTATTACTGACATTAAATGTAGACTTTAAATAAAAAAATTTATGTAGTGCTACATACAAATGTATCTGACCCCCCCCCCCCACGCCCGTCCAATGTGCAAACAGTCAAAGGACACCTGTTGAATCTGAACTCAGGATTTCTTCAAACCTGAAAGGAATTTATATATTTTAACTTATCATTTATCCTAGGTTAAACACCGTAGACACAAACATCAACGTGAGGAACCCCGAGAGGCTTCTGCTGCTCGTGGTTCAGGATGTTTTCCAGACGACTCATCGTTAATTCATCTACTCCATATGTTGGAGCCTTGATTTCTAGTCGGTTTTTGTCTGCCTGATTCGTAGAGAATTTTCACACCTGTAGTTTGATTCCTCTGGTCTGAATCTGTTATAATTTTGATAATTTGTAGTCATTTCCTGTCGTTCGTTTTTTTTTTCACAGAGAAAACAGCAAACGAAACAAAATGTGTCGATGGGTGAGAACATTCGATCTGTAAATCTAGTCATCTGCTCAAATGTCCACGACGTAACGGACTCTGCTGATTGTCCACGTGAGCCCTCGGTTCATTTATTTATTTATTTCATTCAATAAAAACGAACAAACAAACAAAAACACACATAAACAAAAGACACAAAACAAACTTGAATGAAAGGGAGCAAGAAACAATCTTTTAATTTCTGCCCCTTTTTATAACTAAAACAACAAAACTATAACCAAGTGTTTCAGTCTCATCCCTTATCCAGTGCTCATATTCAATCACAGACATTAATTCCATTTACATGTGCATATCCACCCAACATAAACGATCTAATGCATCCTTTAAATACCTTCAGTGACCTTGACTCCTTTACCTCCCCGTCAAGGTTATTCCACAAGTTTACACCTTTTACAGAAATGCGCATTTCCTTTTTTCTGGTTCTATTTTCAGGAGCTTGTGTGTGCGTGTGTATTTGTGTGTGTGTGTGTGTGTGTGTGTGTGTGTGTGTGTGTGTGTGTGTGTGTGTGTGTGTGTGTGCGTGTGTGTTTGTGAATAGGTGAATGACTGTTGTGTTGTAAAGCACTTTGGGTGGTTGTATACCTCTATAAAGATTTATATAAATACAAATAACTGACCATTTACTAATGTCTGTGTGCCCTCCCACATCCAATGTGTTACGATCTCCCATCTTCAGACCCGATTCTTCCTCCTGTCAGCTCCAGCTGACAGTGACAGCTCCTGGCTCCGCCCCCTGTCGCCGGAGCAACACGCTGAGATCGCCCAGCTGCAGAGCATTACGCAATCATCTCCGCGTGTTCATAAGCAGGGAGCGGTCAGCCATTCGGGGGGAAACTAAGCAGACTAAGTTCTGGTGAATAGTTCTCCCCCCCTTGGTAGCTGAACCATTTGTTTCTTGCGCGTTTCGTAGTTTACTCTTTTCTAGCTTCGTAGTCCGGCAGTTTTGTTTTGTAAGTTTAGTATTCGTAGTCGCCTGCCGTTTATTTTCTGTGTTGCTTTAATTGCCACAGACTCCTTTAGTTATATTTAAAACTCCCTTAGTTGTCCTTTGATATTAGTAGCGTTTATCGCCTTCCTTTGTTATTTGTAGTTTATCATAGTGCGTTTGTTTTGTTGTTACTTACCCTTTTGTGGTATTTATAGCGTTAGTCGCCTACTTTAGTTCCTGTCTCTTATACAC
>SSNR01000455.1:62127-107825 GCA_006937965.1 Callopanchax toddi
CTCCCTTCCTCCATTTTGTTTACATTTTCTTCTGCTCCCATCTTTATTTTTATTTTTTTTTCCCCAAATATTGTATTGAAGTTGTCCCAACATTTCTGCCCAAGACTTTAGTCCCTTACACAAGCCAATGTCCCACTTTATCTCATAATTTACAATGCAGGTCCGCTGATGGTACCCCAAATCTTGAAGTTTGCCCCAATATTTCTCTTTGCCCAAGCCCAAGTAAATGTCCCACTTTAACTCATAATTTACAATGTAGGTCCCCTGATGGTACCCCAAATCTTGCCCAAATATTGTATCTGGCTCCCATCTTTATTTTTGGTCCAAATATTGTATTGAAGTTGCCCCAATATTTCTGCCCAAGACTTTAGTTCCTTACACAAGTCAATGTCCCACTATATCTCATAATTTACAATGTAGATCCCCTGAAGGTACCCCAAATCTTGCCCAAATATTGTATCTGGTACCCCCAAATCTCTGTTTTGTTTTTTATTTTCAATGTTTTCTCTGTTTTGTTTTTTTTGTTTATATTGTCAAGCGCTTTGTGATGTATATCTGTGAAAGGCGCTATATAAATAAACTTTACTTACTTACTGTTTAGATCAGTCTAGTTTAATTTAGTTTTCTCTGTCTCACTATGCGGTTTTGTCATGTCCTGCCCCCTTTGTGTTCAGGATTGTCTTCCTCCCTGTGTTTTCCTGTCTCCCTGCACTAATCCCCCACAGGTGTATCGCGTCTCCTTGATCACCTCCCTGGCTGTGTCTGAATTCAGGGGTAGGGTGCTTATGAGGACGCATTTCGAGACCGATGACATCAGAGCACCGTGACAAGTGCTGTCCGAATTCGAAGGATACTCATCTATGCGTCCTCAAATGCGTCTTCGCTCCACCCCAATTTCGAGGATGGGTCTGGTGTGTCCTCACTGGCCAAGGCTATCCCAGGATACCCCATTTGCGTGCCGGCCGTGGGATTCTACTTTTTTTTTTTCTAAACTTTATTGCATTTACAACACAAGTCTCGTTGGAGCAGTGGCAGAAAAACCCAGAGAGCAGTCCAGTTTTAAATGTCAGTTTCACAAAAGATTATAAAAAGCTTGTGTTTAGGAATTTTTTGCTTGTCTTTATATGAAGTTTAATAATAAAAATCTCCACAAAAGAGGTTGAATGTTTTATTTTTCATGTAATTTAAGACAATAAATCAATGTAAGCTAGCTTGAATGTTTTAAATTTAGGAAATAAGTCACCATAAAAGAGCTTCAAGTGTTTCTTTAGATCCATTTTATTAGCTTTAGCCTGTCTGTCGGCGCTGTCACGGTTGCTAAGCGACTGGACTGAGGGGCGGGGATAAGTATGAGGCTAGACCGTCTGAATTCAGAGCCGCTTATTTCCGGTCTTAGCGGTCGAGCAAGGACCCAACCTAGGTAGACCAGCAAGTCCACGTCCTCATGAGCGTCCTACCCCTGAACCTGGACACAGCCTATACCTATACAGTTCCCCCTGAGCGTCTCCGGTTGACATAATAAAAGCCTCTGCTGACTCATCTGCACCTGGGTCCCTCACACAACCCAATACGTGACTTTCTGTTTTGCTTGGTTGTTTTGTTTTGTTGCGCTCTTTTGTTAATTAAAAAAAAAAATCTGTTTTATTTGTTAATGAATTATTTATTTAGGTTAGGGTTTGATTATCTTTATTTTAAAGGCATACTCAGTAGCCAGGTAAACAATGTAGCTTTTAACGTTTTTTTTTAAAGCCTCTTAACAACGTTCCAACATAGTATAGCCATAAATATATTGTGGAGATTTTTTAAAAATCCAAAAAAAATCAATAAAGTGGTTGTCCCGCAGTTCTCTAAAAACTTCAGCCAATCCTGTCGTTCGGTCTGAATGATAGTGGCAGGATGATCTGACATGTTTCTGTGTCCAGCTGAGGTCCTCCCAGATGTGCAGGCACAGCTGCAGGCCTATAAAGTGATGACAGCCCTGCTCAGCTGTGTGCTCCTGGTCCTGCTATTGATGAGATTCAGCAGACCCACCGTCACAGCGCTGAGGAAGAGACGTGAGCACGCACACACACACAGCTTTAAATCAAAAAGGTAAAATAGAAGTATTTCACTAATGGCGACGCCTCCTGAAAGTAGGGAAACATGCTGTCAGACCTCTAGCTTCACCTCTATAGAAGGTAAACTCTAAATCCTTCAATCTTCTGCTGGAAAATTTCAAATGAAGTAAAGGTTTGCTGGTTTATGTGAAAAAAGCCTACTAGTTAGGGCAACTACGGCAACATTTTGACCATTTAGTTTGACTTTAGCTGCAGTGTTGGGTAAGTTACTTTAAAATTGTAATAGATTAATATCACTAGTTACAGTAAAAAAAGTAATATAGTTATATTACATATTACAGTCCCCAAAAAGTAACTAAGTTACACTACTTTTAGTTACTTTGAGTTACTTTTGGCAAAATACCTTATGTGACGGCATTCTAAAATACTAAAACTGATCAATTTACATTTTCCACAAGAATGACACCAGAAAATACTGTAATTTTCTCACTATTTTATTAAACTACAGTCAATCCTAAAACATATTTTATTAATGTCAGTCCATACATCAGCTGTTGATATTCCTGAGCTTCATATATTCTCTTCAGCTCCGTTTCCATAGCAACACACGTCTTATCTAACTCCTGGGCAAATGTATTTTGGGGGGTGGGGTGTTGTAACTAGTAAGTTACTCAAATTATAACTAGTAATATATTACTTTACATTAAAAGAGTAATGTTAATATATTACTAGTTACTCAAAAAAGGAATATATTACAGTAACTAATTACTTTGTAACTAGTTACTCCCAACACTGTTGAGCGCCAACTAGTGCAGTGTAGCTGAAAACTAGCAAGACAGCATGATGATATGAGGGATAATAAATAAATGCTCTAACAGCTTGCCATATAACGAATGTTTCTGGTTTTCAGTATCAAACAGAAGGCAGAATCGTTGGGTTGGACCGACACAGAGCCACAGCGGTGAGTCACACACTGAACCTTTTTTGTTTTAACTATCAGCTGTTTGCTGACTCCCCGTGACTCCAGCTTTATTAAAGATGTTTGTAAAGTTTAGCTTAGAAATGATGGATTTTAACTTTTGATTTGTCTTTTGGGAGACTTTAAAGACATGTTCCTATTTGATGACTCTCTTGAGAATTGATCAGAAAAACCAGAGGACTGCTGGTGAAGACCGTTTTGTTAGATGACTGAGTTCAGTTTCCTTTCATTCTGCTGAAGATGAATGTGTTTTGTCTGACTCAGTGTCTTACCATCGAGGGAAAACGGCAGTTACACCCAGTGAAGGAGAGAAGAGGCTATCATACCCAGGTATTCAGGTCCACTGAAAGATTTCATGATCGTCTTATCAGAGCAAAGAAAAATCTGATCAAAGAATTCATTTTTAGGAAAAAGTTAGACAAACTGAATGATGTTGGAAGTATTGACTAGTATTAGTTGTTTTATTTGGAGCAGCGATGATGTCAGATAAGCCTGGTCAAGTGTCTTAAAACTTAGAGATACAGCAAATATAAAAAGTCTTTAGACCACCTTGTTATGAATGGGACTCAAAAATGGTTTTTATTTAAAGACGTGTGAGAAAATGTGACTCAGCTAAACCCTATAATGTACACATACACGCACGCGCACACACACACATTATATATGATCAGTGTTGGGAGTAACTAGTTACAAAGTAATTAGTTACAGTAATATATTCCTTTTTTCAGTAACTAGTAATATATTAACATTACTCTTTTAAAGTAAAGTAATATATTACTAGTTACAACACCCCACCCCCTAAAAGACATTTGCCAAGGAGTTGGATAAGACGTGTGTTGCTATGGAAACGGAGCTGAAGAGAATATTTGAAACCCAGGAGTATCAACAGCTGATGTATGGACTGACATTAATAAAAATATTCTTTAGAATTGACTGTAGTTTAATAAAATAGTGAGAAAATTACAGTATTTTCTGGTGTCGTTCTTGTGTAAAATGTAAATTGATCAGTTATAGTATTCTAGAATGCTATCACATAAGATTTAGCCAAAAGTAACTAAAAGTAGTGTAACTTAGTAACTTTGTGGGGACTGTAATATGTAATACAAACTATATTACTTTTTTTTTGCTGTAACTAGTAATATTAATATATTACAGTTTTAAAGTAACTTACCCAACACTGTATATGATAAAAACCCAAAGCAAGGTGGACCCAATAGTGAGCCTTGTGGTCCCTCACGTAGCAGATCAGTGTTACTGAGACGATTCTGGTTGGAGTGATTAGAGACGTTATAAATGAAGTTTAAAGCTTCAAGGATTTTTTATTAATTCTTCAGAAAGTCACATTTTGTGCACCTTAATGTAAATTGTTACCATAGAAACGTGTTTCTGAGTGGAAGCCTTCTTCACAGGGTTAAAGACTTTGGAAGGAACAAAACCATGTTTTTATGAGTGGACATTGTGCTCTGAGACCTTTCTGTTGGATCAGTATGTGAAACATTTTATCAGCATGCAGCATCCTGAATAATTATGTCTGATTTCTGTCTCCAACCAGCTCTGGAGCGTCTGATGATCGGTGACATCAGTGACCCTTGATGCAGCAGGAGCACTTCCTGTCTCCACCGTCAGATCAATCAGTATCATCCTCTTAGTTGTCCTAACATCTGTTTTCTTCAGTGAGCTCTAGATTATATCTTTCTGTATTCTACCCAAGAAAGTAACAATCTTTCACAGCTGATAAATATTTTGTTCACAAAGAAAATGAATGTAACCAAAAGTTGGGCTCAGAGTAACTTTAGTTGTTTTTTTTAACCTAACAGGAAACAGCAGGGCTGCATTTTGTTCTAAATGAGGCTGCATTCATTCATTTCTACTGCTAACATGTAACTTTAATATCTGAACCAGTTTAGTTTTATAAAATATGATGAAACCTAACTTCAGATCTGACACTTGACCTTATTTCTGGACATCTCAACCATTATTTCTATTTCCATTTAATATGATGTTAAATTAAGTGTCTCATTTTTTAGAGATTCAGATTGTCTAACTAAAATAAAAGTGACTATTTGTTGTGATCCTGGTGCTTTTAATTCTACTTTCAGGACAGAGACTCACCTCTATCCAGTCAAAATAACTGAAAACAAACAGGTTTTTAAAATGTGATTTAAAGCCAATAAGCCTATAAATTAAGGTACTATTTTGATGTTGATGATTGTGTATTGCGTCCAGGGGCGGTTCTAGTGGGGGGCAGTGCCCCCCTGACAACCAGCTTGGCCCCCCTGAGGCTCTGAGGCCCAATCCCAATACTCGCGCTTGCACCCTCACTCCCCTCAGTTGCACGTTTCCGCTGAGGTGCTTAGGGTGTCCCGATTCTCCTGGGTGGAGACTCCGCCCCTTTTTCCAACCTCGCTACGCACTTCGCTGAAGTCCGCTCTGATGCGGACTTCAGCAAAGGGTATTACCCATAATTCATTGCTGCATTAGAATCTCGTGAGAAGGTAGCAGTTCCTCCACTTTATTTTGCTCTAAATGATTACATGCTGCTGTTTCTAAGTTATTTTGAGCAGCAAAACAGCAGAAACAGCGACTGGCTGCTCCATTTAAAACAGTAACACAAAAACAAATGGTTTAACAACAGGATAACAAATAACAACAAATACATACAAAGCTTTTAAAGTGGCCTATTCCCCCCAGATTTAAAGAAATGCAGTTTAAAAATCATTAAAGGAGACTACCCAGCAGCAGCAATGCTTAGAAAGACATTCAGGTTTGAGGTGGAGCCTGTGGACTCTGCTGTAAAGACGATGAAAGGACTGATCATCTTTTTTTTCCTCATCAATTCTGGCTAAATTCTGGCAGGACTTGGTGGATTGGATGAGTATAAAAATAGAAGAAATGACACTGATGCCAGTACAGATTTTATACATCAGTTTGTCAAAAGATCTTTTTACGGGTACTTTACTTTTTAACTTTAACCGATATCGGTATCGGTTAAAGTTACCCGATACCAGGAACCGATACCAGTGGCTTCACTGTCTGACTTGTGATTTCTGTTGTAGTTTCCTATATTGAACACTAGGGGGAGCTAAAGAGGAACAGTGTGGGTTGAGAGCTGGAGATGGTGCCAAATAGTTCATTTTATTTGGTTAAAATGTGGAAAACTGCAATAATTTCACTGTGAAATCACAGAAAATTGTTATTTTTCACCTTATATTTTAGTTTTGTCATCATTTTTTAATATATATATATTTTTTTTATCTAACTCAGTTATTTGTTGTAAAAAGCAGAGAAGAAAAATTAAAACCTATATTCCAATTCGTTGCATTTTTTTGTGTGGCAGAAGTATCGGTACTCGGTGAGTACTCAGATTTAAGTATCGGTATCGGATCGGTTTTGAAAAAAGTGGTATCAGTACCTCCCTAATAAATATATTAATAAATGTAAGTGGAAAATCAAGAAACCCTCCATAAGTTATTTAAAAATTGAATTACAGTCGTTTATCACATCTCTTAATGAAAAATTAATGTAAGGAAGCTGATTTGCTTTGCAAAAGTAAAAAGAAATATTTGTCTTTTTGAGTAATGTGTGTTACATTTGATTAGTAAAGCCTTATATATTCACATGTTGATGCTCGAACAGTTTATACCAGCTGACAGACCTCGTAATGCTTGTTTTATTTTGTTGTATTGAACAGTTGTTGCCTCCCATTGAGAGTTTGGACTTTTTTGGTGTAAATAAAGGTTTGGAAAAAAAACCTAATTTGAAGTCGCGGAGACACGTGACCTGATCGCTGTCCCAATGCTGCAGTTAAGTGCGCACTTGTTCACTACGCACTCGAACCCTTCTGTGCACTTCACTGAAGACCGTAGGGTGGAAGTGTGAGTGTTGGGATTGGGCCTGAGTGTTTAGAATGTGCCTCTCTAAAAAAGCAGCTGTACAGTAACGACATGATTTTGTGTGGCAACACTGATTGTGTCTAATTGTTAAACACATTAATAACATGAGATTTAACAAAACAGGGGCTTTTATTTTGACATCACATAGAAACATGTTTTTTTCACATGTTCATGTGAGCCCATGTTTTTCCACATGGGCTCACGTGTGAAAAGCATGTTAAGTTCATGTGTTTTTTTTTTTCCCATGAGGGCAAGTCTATGATGTCATCGTCCAGTAAAAGTTCTCATTTTCCTTTTGATGGAAAATGTTTTAGAAAAAATGGTGACATTACAATGTGATTACATCATAACGTGTTGTTTTTTTCTTGTGGACATGTGTCAAAACGTCACAATGCTGCAGCTATAAATGATCACATAAATTAATAAATAAATATTCAACCAACAAATGATGCAATTCAAACAAGTTTTATTTCAAATTTGTTCAGGAAACAACACTGAAACTGTTTAAACATCTTTATAATCTATGGACAAAGTAGAGCGTATAAAACATCCATAACAAAGGAAACCTGTTTGTTTCGGATCACCTCCACCTGGTCACCACGATCAAACCCTACAGAGCGGCATGAGGTTTTAGAATCACAGTTCACTTAAAACTCAGTAACAGGAGGATGTGGTCTGATGCTGGTACAGCAACGGTGTCATGGCCACCTCAGTCAGAAGTCATGACTCAGCAATAAGCGAGAGACGGGACAAAAATGTCCTCCAAGAGAGTTCAAAGGTCAAAGCATCTCCTGACCAAAAACAACACAAAGGCCCATCTCACATTAGCTAAAAACATCTCCCAAAGACTTCTGGGTAAATATTCTGTCAGCTGATGAGAGTAAAGCAGAACTTTCTGGAAGGTGTGTCCCGTTCCACCTGGAAGACCTGCTGCTTCAGGACCTGGACCACTGGCTGGAACTGATGGAACCATGAATTCTGCTGACTACCAGGAAATCCTGGAGGAGAACGTCTGACCTTTGACCTTAAATTCATGATGGAGAAACCTCCAATGAGGCTGAACTGAAACATTTCTGTAAAGAAGAGTGGGACAGAATGTCCTCCAGAGACGTGAGACTCATCACTAGTTATCATTAAAGTGCCCATGACATCGGTTTCCATGTTTCCTGACTTATCTATCATGTTGCAACGTTGAGTTCTCACCTTAAACCTGCCAGAAAGAGCAAAAAACGGCGTCCATCTGTCTCCTAGTCCAGCCAGTGAGAAGCTCTTCCAGATTTCAGACCCAGGTTTCAAACCGTTTTTTTCACTCCAGCCCGCTATGAGGTCATAGTGATCCGGACTTGCTTATATGGTCAATTCTCCTCCCACATGCACGTTCACGACAACTGGAGCGAGGCAGTGCCGCCGCCATTGCCCATAGACCGTGTAGTGTTTAGTTTCAGTTTCGTTTCTCTTTCACGTGACAACACTGCCCCCTGCTGCAGCAGAAGTGCCAGGCTGCCAAATAAGGAGAAACCCAGCAGAACCGGAAGGCGGCGCTTTCTTCTGATCTCTGAGTTGCTCGTTAGGAAATAATTACAGCGTATTTTGAGTTATAATGGTGCAACGCTAATCTAGAGGCATCAAAGATTACACCTGTTTAATATAAAGAGATTTAAATATGGAGTCACAGGCACTTTAACACTGGATTCTAGTCGTTACCAGGAGTTACGACCCGTTTTTCGGTTTAGGGGTCTATTACTTTTTCACACAAAGCCAGGTTTGTTTGGGTAGATTTTTTCCCCTTAAACAGTGAAATCATCATTTGAGAGCTGTATTTTATATTTACTCGGGTTTTCTTTGTCTGATACTGAAATGTGTTTGCTGATCTGAATCACGTGAGTGTGACGAGTCAGCAAAAACAGAGAAATATCTCCAGGCTGGCCTGGGAACTCCTTGGGGTCCCACCAGGTGATCTGGTAGAGGTGGCGATAAACAACTCGACATGTCAACATCACGAAACATAAAGGACGATAGAGCAACATTTACAGGACTTTGATTATGACTCGAGTCACGACCAGGTCCAGGTCTTCCTGATGGTCCGTCTACAGGCCACACTGGGACTGCTGCCTGTGTCTGCGGACGCTGCACATTTGGCTAAAAGACTGCCCGCAGCGTGAGCAGCTGTAGGGTTTCTCCTGTGTGTGGACTGTGTGGTGCCTCTTTAGGTGGCTGGATGAGATGAAACTTTTCCCACATAATGTGCAGCGGTAACGCCTCTCCCCACTGTGGATGAGAAGATGGACCCTCAGGTTGTTGGGCTGGGCAAAGCCTTTTCCACAGTGGGGGCAGGTGTAGGGTCTGTCCCCTATGTGCACTTTGTGGTGCAGCTTCAGGGCAGCCACGCTGGAGAAGACACACCTACAAACTGTACACACCACAGGCTCTTTAGCAAAAGCGGCGTTGTTCTTGAAAGGTCGTGTCTGGCTCGGTGTGTTGGCAGAAGACGCTGTAGAAAGAGAGGATGGAGGAGGGGGTGGTGGTGCGGCTAAAGCAGCCATTTTATGAGTGCTAGCTGTGAAGAGCATAGCCGCAGGGCCGTCTAGACTGTCCCCTTCTTCCTGTGACAGAAAAGAGGACGAAGAGTGTCTGGAGTTTGTGTTCCCCAAACCCAATTGTGCAACTGCATATGCTGCACCAAGATGGCTGACCTGCTCATGCATCAAGGCGAGGTCCAGGCCCAGGTTGTTGAGCTGGTCAGGACTGGGCTCATCCAATTCCACTGGGACTAAGAGATGAGGAGGATGAAGTTTGTCATCTGTTGTTTCATCTGTCTGGATCTTTGGTTTTGGAGGATCCTCCAGGCTCTCTGTAAAGTCTCTGCAGGCGGTTCCAGAAGTTTCCACATCGCTGCTATCGACCTTCAAACCGCTGCACAGAGGCTTCATAGTCTTACATTTAGCTCCAGGGCTGCAGGTTATTTCCATCATGACATGAGTGGGAGATGGAGAAGACTGTGGGGAGGGAGAGGCAAAGCTGGTGACACTAGTGTCCAGAGCAACACTGGTGATCAGAGTTTCCTCACTGGGATCCTTGACTAAAGAGAAAACACAGAGAAATAAAGTTAATAAAAATAAAAGCGTTTTACAGAATCAGTTCAACACCAAAAAAAAAAAAAAAAACACAAAAAGTTTCTCTTTAGATTTGGTTCCATTTCAGGCATGAACGTAGACTAAACATTTCTCCTTAATAACACTGAAAAGCGCGTTTATGCGATCAAATTGATAGTAACTCTTACATCCGAGCCAGGATTGGAGTCATTGAACGCAACATGAAGTCAGCCATAGCGGGAGAGACCGCGGTCAAGTGAGCCAACCATAGATATCAAATATAAAGGCTAGATGAATCATCCGGGGTTCAACAGCGTAGCTACACGGCGGCCATCTTGGGGCAGCTCCACAGCCGGACAGGACACGGGGTTATAAAAAAAAAAAAAATAAATAAATAAATAAAAATTGGCCCCTTAGCAAATAAAGGTCTCCCACCCTGCCTTAAAGGCTCACATGGCGCCTTTGTTTTCTGACAAACATATTTTGTTTTACTGTAGATTTTTTCCCATATTTAAAACATTCAGCTAGATATCAGTACTCTGCTTCCCTCTTCCTCTCTTAGATCAGATCCATCTGCGATCATCACAACTCTTTTCACAATTGGTGATTTGATTCAGGAGGGGGCCCTAAAGCAACTCTTGCACCGGGGCCCAGATCAACCTTGTTACACCACTGCACAGATCTCAGAATTATAATAAGTCAAATTTATGAGAAACTCTCATAATGACTTGCAGATCAGCTTTTTACATCAGTGGCAGAAACAGGTTTCCATACCAATCCGTAGAGATAAGAGAAATAAAATGGTCACCAAATTAAAGCTTGGGTTTAAACAATGGATTTGATCAGAAGTGTTGAATAATTCAAAAGCAGAGGGCTTTATTTTTCATAGATTACCATTCAACATCCTGTTTCTCTCCATGAACAATTAAGAGGTCAATAAACGGTTTAGTTTGCATTTTGCTGAAGTTTTTTGAGGCCCCCTAGATGTTCCAGTTAAAGCGGCTCTCTGGAGCATTTTTCTCTGTATCAAAGTTTTCTAAATGTTTTAAATGATATTTCAGGTCTAAACTATGATCTATGGGTTGAGTTCCACAACATCTGTCATTCTGATGAAGACCCTCCTTCCTCCTAGAGACCCCTTTCCATTATTTCTGACCGCCGACATTTTTCAGCCAATGAAATTCAAATTTCTGCATTCTCTCAACATGCATCGACCAAACCTGTATCAGTAGGGGGCGCTGTCGTACAGGACGCTCCGTGTGTTTCTCTGCCGTCTCAGCCGTTCACTGAGGACTCACAGCTCATTTCTACTAAAAACCTACCCATTCTCCAGCTAAAGACGGGTTTATTTTTATTTTTAAACCTTTCACCTCACAGAATGGCAAGACTTGACAGGGTTACGCGTTTATTTTGGTCAGAAAGTTCATCCAGGGCCAAGTCAAGTTCAGCTTCAGAGTCCAGCAGCAGCTCTCTGCTAACAGAGCTAATATCAGAAGCAGCAGGGACAGAGAGGGCTCATCAGACCCTCGTAGTGTTGTTGGAATAAGATTGTGAACTGTGAGTGATTAAACCCTACACATTGAGCGGTACAGCTCATGTCCGAAGTATATGCGCCGCGCGCACGCGCGACCGGACGCGCGTGTCGAGATGTTTTGAGGAGGAGCCTTTGGACGCTAGATTCAAAAACTGCTCTCTTGATGAAATCCTCCAGAGTGCGGCTTTAAGTAAAAACCAGAAACGATTAGGGATGAAATGCTAAATAAATGGAAGTGTTGTAAATTAAGCTAGCTCTGTGTCTTGACCCATAGATATCATGTATATCACTAGATGCCCTATGTGGGACTCTACGGCGTCCCTACACGGCGGCCATCTTGCTTCGTACAGCTGACGTTCTGCTCTCTACGGCAGCAGATGGAAGGTGAGCGATCAGCTGAACTAAAAACACTCATAGCTCGATTAAAAATGAACGGATTTACAAACGGGTTACTTTCTTACAAACCTTATTATGTATAGACTTGAGATTTGATACTTTTACAATTTATGAATTTCCCGACCATTATCGTTATATTTTGATATATATTCACAGCCACGTCTCTGACGTTTATAAAAATGCAAACCGTTTGAAAATCGGTAAAAAATTGAGAAAGTTAGAGGTATTTATCAGTACATGCTCCATTGACACCAATGTAAGAAATGGTGAAGTTGTACGAAGTAAGACGGCCGCCGGCGTAGGGACGTCAGGGTCCATTGGCAAACAGCGCGGGTGAGATATCTAGTGATGTTTATGATATCTATGTCTTGACCTATGTTGTAGAGCAGCTTGCTTATTTCTCTCGCGAGATTTGGCAACCCCGCCGGGGAGCCTAATTCCACCGAATACCTACTTTGACACAACATCAGCTGTAGCTTCGACCGCGCAGCAAGCTGCGGGTTTGAGTCAAACTAGTCCGACTTGTTTGTACATCTGACTGTTCCCTTACCGTCCAGCGGGTCGAGGCGAACGGGGCTCGGTTCCTGCCCCCGACACCTCCTCAGCCTCCTCTCGTAGCCTCGCAGCTTTACGTCCATTTCCAGTAGCTTCCGCCGCAGGACGTCGTTCTCCCGTCGGCTCTGCTCCCGCTCCAGGTCCAGCTTAGAGCTCAGCGCCTCGTAACCGTCGTCTACCAGTTTACAGATTTCCACCACGGCCGAATTGGCCAACATTTCTATGATGGAGACGATTTGCGCCTGGAAGCTCAATCGGTCCGCCATTATTATCCAGGTCCGTCTTCCTGACACAGCCGCAGCGTGAGGACTTTAATTGATCCACGCACCGATGATGTGCGACCCGACAGCAGCAGCAGCTCTGCCTCCACTGGAGCGTTTTAAAACCAGTTTGTTAATGGACACTGGTCACCATGATCCGCAAACAAACTCAGGAAACATTTTTATTTATTTACTGTGAAGCAAACAAACTAGACCAGGCACGTCCAAAGTGTGGCCCGGGGGCCACGTGCGGCCCGCATCTGTATTTCATGAATGGAAAATGTTGTCCCCCAGAAGAGACTTCGTAACAATTTACTGTTCAGATTTTTACTAATGGGAAGCCAAATAAAAGATGTAGATAAAATCCTTTTAGAATATATCATTTTATGTTCAAATACTAGCATTAAAGGCATACTTTGCAACTTTTTTATATTTTAAAATGTTCTCCTTGATCCAGTCTGTGCTAATCTGACCCTTTACAGGTTAATAAACAGTCCCTCAGCCCCATCTGCTGCTTGGATCCAGAATACCACGTTTGTAACTTCTGAGTCTCTGGTCCGGTGCCCTGAAGTCTCACAAAGTCCCGTATCTTACGAGGGTTAGGCTAACCCAACGTGGCTAGCTGTTATGCTAGCTCCGGAGTGTTTTTAGCTCATGATTCCTGATTTTTCCCATCTCTCCCTGCTTGAACACAGCTGATTTCTTTGAATGAGTGATGAACCGCTCCAGTAGAAAGCAGTGAAGGCTGAGGAGACATTTAACAAGTAGATTTAGAGGTTTCTGAGCAGAAACAATGCTAACGTTTTTACTGCAGTGATTTAAAACGGACACTAGGGGGTGCTAAAAACAAGCAAAACTGCATAGTATGCCTTAAAGTCTTTACTCAAGTAATTAACGTGTTTATGAAAAATCAAGCTCTAACAATTTTATGTTTACATTTTTTTTTATTCTTTAAACTCGCATCAGTTCCAGTTATACAATAATTTTTTAGAAGTTTTTTTTCCCAAGGCACCTTTCGGGGATCCCAGGGACAATTTGCAATAAAAACAATAAAAATTTGGTTAAAACTGCCTAGAACTCACAAAACCCAATGAGTATAAAAATGAAAAAATACAGATAAAATACAAAGTAATACAGAAGTGGACAGTACAGGAGCAAAAATCAACAGTAGGTGATTTTTAAGAGGTGAGTTTTGAGTCAGGATTTAAAAGTGGAGAGGGAATCATTGATGGCTTGTTATTTGTCTGAATACAAATAATTCATTTAAAAAAAAAGACCAAGTTTTGGTCCTGATGCTACTTCATTATGTAGTCTAAAAAAATAATGATTTTCTTTCAGATGTCATGAAAACTCAAATACGTTTTAATGATTGCAGCTTGGTTTATGGGTGCATATTATTTCAGTGAAGTACTCAAGTGATGCATGGTGCTCACTCCATGTCAGTGTTAAATGATGAACTGTGTGAACAAAACTACTGAGAAGTACATAAAAACCTAAGTAAAATGATGTTGCATTTCTTAAATCAAACTTTTGTGGCCCATGTGAACTTTGGTCTTGATAAGTTTGTACACCCTGCTCTGGATAATCCGGAAATCCAATGTTCCCAATTAGATCCGATTCCAATCCACATCATGCTCAAGCCTAATGGAGGAATCGGTTATTTTGACCACCTCCATAAGAAACAAATATCAGTTTTAAACAAAAAGTCAGACTTCTTTTAAAGATCTATCGATCCCAAATCCTCCACCTAAAACTAAAGGACTTTGTCGATGACTTCTTTGTATTTATGTCTCTTTGTAATGAATCTAACTTTGTTTGAAAGCAGTGGGGAGCAGCCAGGTACTCAGCAGTAACACAGACAAGGCTTTGTGTGGAAACACTTCCCTCATGTGAACATTTTATGGAGTGTCTCATTTTTGTTCCTAAAGCAGGGTTTTGTCTATTGTGTAAAAAATAAAAACAGTTGGCACTAGGCTCCTGTGATCCAACCTTTATTCACCACAGAGGCACAAAACACTGACAGGGGTTAAAAATGACAGTATGAAGAAAAGTCAGACATGTCCCGAGAAAAAAAAAAAAACTAGAGATCTGAACTAGACAAAACTAGAGATCTGAACTAGACAAAACTAGAGATCTGAACTAGACAAAACTAGAGATCTGAACTAGACAAAGCAGCAAAAAATGGTCCTAAAGTCAAATAAATCAGTTTATCTAAACATTTCATCGTTAACGGTCGTTCTTTGAATAAATCACAAACCTGAGAACCATGAAAAAAGGCAACAAAGTCCCTTAAACCTTTTCATCCTTCCTTGGTGCATCGTCAGCAGCTTTGTGCAGACGGTTGTTAATGGAGTCAAAATCTATGATGATCTCAGCCTTCTTGGGTTTGAACTGCCTGGAAACCATTTAATCGACACAGAACAGTCAGCGAAGCACAAACCACCCTCATAATGAAACACAGGAGTGTGTGTGTGTGTGATACCTGTACTGGACTCCTGCCATTTGGAGCAGCCGTCTGGAAGCCGTCATCTCAGGTGTGTCGTGGTACTTGTCAGAGATGAAGATCACTTCCTTCAGACCTGAACAGCGAGAAGACGACATCAGGAGAGACGACCTTCAGATGAGAAGGGCCTGGCAGGTCAAAGCTCGGTCCTCCGGTCCCTTCTTCAGGTCTCAGATTGTTAATAGGGATGGGCATCGGTATCGGTTTACCGATAATATCGGCAGATATCGGCATTAAAATGTAATATCGGTAAATATCGGTTTTTGTAATGATGACACATGACCTTTACATACCGTGCACATGTTATACATCAAACTGTTTGTCTACTTCTCCTCTCTCCCAAAATGTCAAAATATAACAAATCTGATGTTCAGTTTTTGAGATATTTTAATTTATTTGGCACACCTTGCATTAAATACTGTGTTTGTCTTTTTTTAATGAGGGCTACCACGCTTATATCGGTATCGGAAATTAAGAGTTAGACAATATCGGATATTGGTAAAAAAGCCAATATCGAGCATCCCTAATTGTTAACACAAGCCATAACGGACATGAACAAACTAACAGCTCTCCAGCTCCTACGATGAGACCTGAGCCACTTCTGATGTCAAAAACAGGAAATCAAAGTTTAATATTTGTCAAAAAAGTCTAATGTTCATCATCTTCCCTAGAAAAACAGAGGGATGTGGTGCCACCTAGTGGAGTGTTGACACAGTGCAGCTCAGACATTAAAATCTAGTAACTTAAATCAACATTTCAGACAAACTGAAACTCAAAGAAACCACAGATGGATACAAAGTGTTAGTTTAATTCTTCTGGTCCAAATATCTCTAACATGTTCCAGGTGAGCCTCGCAGCAAGGAGGTCGTGGGTTCGCGTCCCGGCTCTGCGGCCTCTCTGCGTGGAGTTTGCATGTTCTCCCCGTGCGTGCGTGGGTTTCCTCCGGGTACTCCGGTTTCCTCCCACAGTCCAAAGACATGACTGTCAGGCTAATTGGGCTGGTAAATTGTCCTTAGGTGTGAGTGGGTGTGTGGTTGTTTGTCTCGTTCGTCTCTGTGTGGCCCTGCGATGGACTGGCGACCTGTCCAGGGTGTCCCCCGCCTCTCACCCCTTGACCGCTGGAGATAGGCACCAGCTGCCCCGCGACCCTCTGTGGAGGAATAAGCGGCTACAGAAAATGGATGGATGGATGGATGTTCCAGGTGAGGGCCGGACTCCTTCAGGGCTGCTGTTTCTACCCAGTTCTGTTCATTACCATTATGGAGCAGCTGAGGTGTGGAGGGTGGTCCTCCTAGCTTCATCAGGCTCCGACCTTCTGCTCTTGCTGGGGAGGTTCACAGCCGAGTGCGAAGCGACTGGGATGAGGATCGGAGATCATGGTTCTGGTCGGGGTAGCGGTCCTACCTCCAGTGGAGGAGTTTAAATCTCGAGGTCTTGTTCGTGAGATCGACTGTTCGGGGCAGCGTCTGCAGTGATGGACGCTGAACCGGTGATGTGGTGAAGAAGGAGCAGAGCCAGAAAGCAAGGCTCTCTATTTACCGGTCGATCTACGTCCCATCCTCACCTCTTGATTTATTTATTTTATCATTATTATTTTTTTATTGAAAGCTTTTGAATATTCCCAACAATTTTAGAAAACCCATCATCAGTCTGGTGGAAACCTAGCATGAAGTCTAAGTGACCTGAGACCTCTCACCTGCCTGGATGATCAGCTTGGCGCACTCGTTGCAGGGGAACAGAGCCACATACATCGTGCATCCTTTCACATCGGCACTGTTCTTGTTCATGATGGCATTCAGTTCTGCATGACAAACTGGAGGACAGAACATCGAGATGTTCAAGAAAAATAATGCCTGACTTACAACAATGTTCATTAGGAAGCATTAAAAACAAGGGATGAATAAAACTCAATGTGTGGGTCAGAACTGTTGGGAGATAAAGAAAGTGGCAAAAGGAGGTCAAACACTGGGAGGCGCTGACTCTGAAACGATGGCAACCAAGTCTACAATGATAGGGCAGGAAGAGCCATTAGAGGGAACACTGATCTGTCTCTACACCATGTCTGATGCCTCTGATCGGTCAAACCTTTTGCTTCAGGATAGTTAATTCAATTTGAATCTTAGATTGGCTGATTCTAATGACCAGATGAAGGTTTGGTGTAGGGTTGGGCGATGTCTAACTTTTTTCCAATCGTCCATCGTCAGTCCAAAAATCGACGATGGGCAATTTATCCGCGCAGGTGACATGTTGACATATTTGTGGGCGGAGCAATGTAAACACACACACTAATGGATTTGCCAAATTAGAACTCAGAAGTCCCAAAATTGAGGAAATAGTTGTAAAAAACACAGCGTGGCCTGTTTGGGGCTACTTTGGCTTTAAACAGACGTCTAGTGGCAGCAAAGAGCTCCGACATCAAGTGTTTACCTTCTGCTGTGTGCTAACTAAGCTAACACTGATGAAGAACTGATGACCATGTTCTATTGTTCTATGATTGAATCCGTCCTGACATTCGCTTTCATCACTTGGTTTGGGAACCTATCTGAAGGAGAAAAAAACAGGATGAAACAAACAGTAAAGGTGGCCAGTAAAATTATAGGTATCAAATTACCTGATTTGACACAGACATTTTTAAAGAGAGTCTCACAGAGAGCTACGGTCATCCTCCACTCCCCTCATCATCCACTGCAGGGAGAGTTTGAGCTCCTCCCATCAGGAAAAAGGTACCGTCAGCCCAAAGCGAGGACCAACAGATGGAAACACTCCTTTATAACTCAGGCCATCATTCAACTGAACTTAAAACGAGAGTAGGTACGATTGTTTCAGGTCTTTTAGACTGATGGTTTTAATTTGATTTTTATTGATTTGTGATGATATTTGCTTTTAACCCGGTATTTTTATTTTTTATTTATTATGTTTTTATTTTTTAAATGTTTTTAAATGCTTTTACTGTTTTTTGCTAATTGTGTCTGGGATTGTGTTTCATGTTCACCTGTCTGCAAGATGAGTTTCCCTACGGGGACTTCTATAATAAAGTGAAGTGAAGTGAAGTGAACACAGAGCTAGCAGCTAGCTGCTGCTGCTCCGTCACCAAAATCGCTCAAAAAGACTTCAAACTGCAGCGGAGATTTATTTTATGGAAGCGACGTTCACTGAAGGGGTTTTTATTCATATTTCAGTTTTAGTTTCATGTTGTTTTTGTCGTTTATCAGACTTAGCTGAAGACCGCTGAACACCAGATCGGTGTTATGACTCGCTAAATAGCCCTAGCACCGGTAGCCGACGCGTAAACACGGTTTAACTGGAACAAAGCCAGTCTCTGATGGTTTCCTCCCCACCACACCATAGATATTATTTAGATACATTTATTTTCTGAACACAAGCTGCTGCCGTTCTCTGTCTGTCTGCTACGGACTGAGGAAACACCGCTGCTCCGCCAGCTCTCGGGGGAGGAGGAGGAAAAAGGAGCTGCTGCTGCAGCTGGGAGGAGTTTAAAAAGAGCATTATTTATTATTTTTACGTGGGCTGCGTCCTTTGACTTCAACCAAACGTTGTTAATAATTAAGAAATTAATTTATAGTGGGACGAATAAATCGTTCTTGAAAAACGGGAGGCGATTGGCTGAGCCCATCGCCGATGGTCGATACGTTCGTCTGATCGCCCAGCCCTAGTTTGGTGCATCTCTGATATCAAGAATTTGATTAAAAATTCAAGCACTTTTAAAAACCACGAAAATACCTCATTTTAAGCACCCATAAGAATGCTGAAACTGTCTCCCTACACTGTGATCCTCTACAGAAACTCACCGGCACTGATTTTAGCGACTTGTTAAATTGTGATAAGCAGTCTGCAGGTCTGTGATGAAATATCTTAAATACCAGCAACAAAATAATCTTGACTAGTGTTATTTTACTTTCTAAATTTGGAAAAAGAAAAAACTCTGTCTGTAAATAAATGAATAGATATGAGATAAGTAGCATAAATATTAAATCTGTACATGACAGTTCTTCACTTTATAAACTGAGTGTAACCAAACTAAGGCTGCAAGAATGTTGATATAATTGACTTGTTAAACCGCCTGGTTTAAACCATTCTGGTCATTTTGTTTAGAAGATTATTTGTAATATTATTCAGGTCTGAACTAAACATCCTGAAAACCTTTAATCAAAGTCAAACAGGGATGTTTGTGACCATGTGATCTGACCGTATGGGTATTTGGTGTTCAGCATGTCATCGGCGGACCGCGACCAGGGCATCAGGTCATCGTCACAGCCATTGGGCATGCCGTTGTAACCAATACCAACGATCTTATTCTCCTGATTCACTATGCACGCTCCCACCTGCAGAGAACAAAGTTCAGCATAACAGATCATCAGAACACACGTCGTGTAAAGCCGTCAGAAGGCTCGACAACTCCTCAACCGTTTTCATGTCCAGCGCACAAAACGACGTCTGACTTCATCTGTTGTCCAATTAGCTTTACAAACCAAACAGCCTTACTTGTTATTTCTATTAACCTACTGGTTTTATTCTTTGACACAATTAGGGTCAAACTGGTTTTTGCTTCCAGGGCTGCAATGATTAGACGACATCAACAACAACTACAAAAAAAATGAACAAAACAGATTTTTATTGTTGATGCATCCAATAGGACAGTTCATCTCACAAAGAACAAGAACGTTATTCTGTACAAGAAGAGTTTCGCTTTATTATAACTGCAATGCACTACATGACCTCTGGGGGCACCAGTGCTAAGATGCAGCCCTACCAGCCAAACAGAATGTAGAGCAAACACAAACATGTGAGCAATGGTGACTCAGACAGAGGGTCAAATAAAAATCTCTACGCCAACCCGGGAATGCCTTGGGGTCTTACCGAGGACGAAACTTTGATTTGGGGGGTGGGAAGACAACTTAGTACCATGAGGTCTACCTTAACATCAATATGAAGTTCAAAATACATTATAACTACTAGGGATGGGAATTGATAAGATTTTTACGATTCCGATTCCATTTTCGATTCTGTATAACGATTCAATTCTTTATCGATTCTCATTTGGAAAAAAAGAGAACAAACCGATCTATGAGCTTCAAGCTGGTTTATATCTTATCTTTGAGTCAGATACAAGTTTAGAAGGAAGATGACCTCATACATCCAACAGTGAGGTCTTAAGAAAACCAGAGCCTCAGGTCACAGGGTGCCCAGAAAAAAAAGTTTCTAAGTATAAAATAATAATAAAAAATTATTTTGTAGAAATAACATAAAATACAACATAAATTATTCTGTGCAATTCCACAAGAATGTAACATTTCAACTCTCTTTTTAAAAAGGATCTGAGCTGAACACACAAAATTACATCAGCCAGCAACAAATACAACTCAAGTCAAGTTTAATGGAACTGTGCAATTTTGCAACCATCAACTATGGAAAATTAACAATTCTTCTGCAGAAAAATGAGCATATCTGCTTTTTCAGGAAGGATACCTGATCTTTCTGGACTTATTGTGTCTCCAGCTGGAGGACACCCTCTCAGACGGGTAGGGCTGTACGTTATGAGGAAATATTTCATCTGGACGATAGAAAATGTCTACCGTCAGATAAAAAGCTCTATCGTTTAAGCCACGATAGAAGTTTTACAGCATAATGCACTTTACGGGATGTTCATGAACGCACCGCGCAGCAACACATAAACAAACATGGAGGCAGACGGTAGTGGACGCGTTTTAGACCAGAGTCAACAGGATAACCAGCTAACTCAGACCGAGGAGCTTGTTCCTAAAAGAGGGACAACTTCTGTCTCATGGATGTGGTTTAAATATAAACAGACCGACGTGGACCAGACAACAGCTGTTGGTAAAGTTTTCCGGCTCTCGGTCCCAACAACGGAGTCCGACGCCACTAATATATTTTATCACCTGCACAAAAACCAAGTCGAAGAATACAGAGACAGTCAACGAGTAAAAGCTGCAAAAGCAGCGTTGAGTGTTGGAGTAAGAGCTCAGAATGAACTCCAGATGCTGATCAGGTTTTTACCTGCAGCTCGTCATGTAGCAGCCAGCTGAGCGGGATGGAAGGAAGGAGGAGGTTACTGCTGCTGTTACCACGCACATCTACAAAGATATGGCTCTAATCTACACGGTGGAGAAACCTGAGTTTAGTGACTCGTGGTGAGGTAGTCGCGCCGACTGGAATTTATTTTTTTGCGCCGACTGGAATTGATAAGGGAATCGTTAGCAAAAATGGCAAACGATTCCAAGGGATTGAAACACTGGGAACCGGTTCTCATTAAGAACGGGTTTTCAATTCCCATCCCTAATAACTACAGCCTAGATGCTTTTAAATGCAAAGATGTCAAACAAATTTCAAAGACAGGCAGCAAAAAAGTAACTTTTTAATAAAACTCAAACTCTTTCAGTTCAGTGTGTTTGGTTTTCCAGCATCCAGCTGCTGATCCAGCCAAGACAAAAAGTAAAATGTCCTTCCTGTACATCATCCAGCCGGTCCTCCTGTCTGCAGCCCGACTATTTCAAAGAGCAACAAGAACATTTTAGCCAATCAGGAGAGAACAAGCTCCTCACCTGATCTGGGGATCAGTTTTGATTTTTGTAATTAGAAAAATGCAGCAGCTCTGAAAACTACTAGTCTTAATTCTCACACACACACCTACCTGTGAGCTGGGGTCTTTACTCCTTTGAGCTGACAAAAAGGCTACAGCCATGAAGTACTCCGGCCACTCCAGGTAGTCTTCTCTCTTACGGGCGATGCTCCTGCATAAAAACACAAGTTAAAACAACTTTAAATGACTGGTTGGTGCTAGCCTTCTGCATACGTCCAGTTTAAAGAGGATTTCATCTACCAGTAGCTACTGGTTCCATCTCAATGTTGGGTTTTATTTTCAGGTCTGAAGGGAAGTAGCACAAGTCCACTTTAATTTAAACGTATCTCACAAACAGCTGATAGTCAGAAACCAATTTAAACTTTATTTGGAAGACTCGTTAAATCCAACGAGACGACATCGTTAAAAGTTGAGACGGAGAGGGAAACGTGACCGACTGCAGCACGACGAATGTCGACTTAAGAAGTTCAAATCTTTTCTAAATAATAAAGTCCTTTGGGCACATTACACCCAGTTTAGTTTGTCAGAACTCTGGAGGGACGGACCTCTTATTACAGTGTGATAACAGGTAAGGCTGAAACTAGGGATGTTCCGATACCACTTTTTTCAAAACCGATCCGATACCGATACTTAAATCTGAGTACTCGCCGATACCGAGTACCGATACTTCTACCACACAAAAAAAATGCAACAAATTAGAATACAGGTTTTATTTTTTCTTCTCTGCTTTTTACAACAAATAACTGAATTAGATAAAAAATAAAATATATTAAAAAATGATGACAAAACTAAAATATAAGGTGAAAAATAAAAATTTTCTGTGATTTCACAGTGAAATTATTGCAGTTTTCCACATTTTAACCAAATAAAATGAACTATTTGGCACCATCTCCAGCTCTCAACCCACACTGTTCCTCTTTAGCTCAATAGCTCCCCCTAGTGCTCAATATAGGAAACTACAACAGAAATCACAAGTCACAGACAGTGAAGCCACTGGTATCGGTTCCTGGTATCGGGTAACTTTAACCGATATCGGTATCAGGCCGAAACAAATAACTTAAAAAATTGATGCAACTGCACTTATTGGTGCAGTGATTGTGATAAGGTGTGTAAAGTAGTGTGTTTACCGAGTAGACGTATAATACTGCAGTGACTCTCTGTGTAATGGATGCTCTGCACTCAGCCAATGACAGAATCCAGACGGAGAGTTTTTAGCGACCACGTAGATTTAGAGGTCTGTGATGATGGCTATGATAGGGCGGTAACAATTCACTCAAACCACGATTCAATTCCCGATTTTAAGATTAGATTTTTTAATGATTTTTCACAACAAAATGAATTTCTGTTATTTTATGGCCAAATAAATAGTATTTTTTTATTTTTACAACTGTCCTTTAGTCCTTGTTTCAAATTGTAACTTTCCATTGTCTTAAGGGAAACAAGGGAAAGCCATAACGCTGCCACACTGTTGACTTTAAACTGATTGGAGCGTCCACCATCTTGAAGCTGCTTGCCTCTGTCCTGAAGGATTAGCACCACCGTCTGGCACAGCAAGCGCCGTGAACGTAGTACGTCATCTTTGTGTACAGGCTGTTGTGAGTCGATTTTCTTTTTTCTACAACGATGGATATTTAAACGTTTGATTTTAAAGTCGATTCTCGAAGCATCCTTACACCCTACTGGCTGATCAGCTGATTTAGTCCTATGTGATGAACTCGGCTCCGTGTTAGATCAACCAGTGAACCAGGTTTTACAGATACAGTGAAATCCCACAGTGCCCCTGCAGCTTCTGACCACTCTCGGGTTTCTTGCATCCTGTGTGTTCCAGCGGGAATGAGCTGATGTTTCTTTGATAGGATAAACTGCCTGATGCTCCTTTGGACTCAATTAAATATTTTCATTAATTGTTGGATCTTCTGTTTATTTGTGATCCCACCACTGTGATCCAAATAAAACATTTTTCTCTGTCTTCACCTCAACCATGACCTCTCTATTGCCACGTGTATGGCAAGCCGTTTTAACATTTATTAAGTAGACTGGATATGTATTCCAGAAATCTATAAATCTATTGTTCCTAGTAGAAATGAACATTTCAGATATCCATAATAACATTCTGACTATCTAGAATGAACATTTCAGATATCTGAAATGGAATTCTTCCTAGGACAAATGATGTCACATTTCCCATTCATGTGTATTGGGTTTGTATCGCCTCCTATCTGCAAATACATTCCTCCTGTCTGGAATGAACATTATGGATAGTAGAAAGTGAATTCTGACAGGAGAAACTCTCATTCAGCTGTTACTAGTAAAAACTCTTAATTCAGACAGGTCAAATTAAAACTCTGTCTGTAATTGTATTTTGGATATCCAAAAATACATTTATACTACTAACAATTGTATTTCAGATATTCTTAATTTATAATTGAACTAGTTAAAAACACTTTGAGATATCAGTAATTACATTTATTACTAGCAAGAATGTATTTTAAGATATCCCACAAGATTACAACAGATAGCAATAAGTTATTTTTTCCTGGGAAGACTATAGTTCTGCCTGTCTACAACAAAAATAGTACTAGTGTAAATGTATGTTTGGATATCCAAAATAATTACAGACAGGAAGAAAAGAGTTTTAATTTTACCTGTTGCAAACCCAATACACATGAATGGGAAATGTGACATCATTTAAGAATTACATTTCAGACATCTGAAATGTTCATTCTAGATAGTCAGAATGTTATTATGGATATCTGAAATGTTCCTTCTAGATAGGAAGAATTGAATTATGAATATCTGGAATGTTTATTTCTACTAGGAACAATAAATTTATAGATATCTGAAATACATATCCAGTCTACTTAATAAATGCTAAAACGTCCACCTTAAATTTTTTAGAATTTTAAGATATTTCAAACTTAATTCCTACTAGTGCAGTTGTTATTATGGGTATCCTTAAATATAAGTTATACTAGTAAGTAGTAACAACATTGCTGTTGATATCTTCATTTGGAATTTTGACTAGTAAGAACACAATTATTACTAGGATAAACTAAATTATTGCTATATAAAATAGGAATTACAGAGCGGTCCGATTGTTGATTAAATGTTAAAACGGCTTGCCATACCCGATTAACCATGAAACGCCAGAAGTCAGCGGCTTATGAATATGAAGATGTTCATGAGGTTCTTTACCATTTATGGAATGTGGGCGTGTAGGAGGCGGGATCTGATCCAAAGTCAGCTGAGCACAACTCTAGGAAGAGTGAGATTAATAAAGTGGCTACAGCTGTGGGTTTACAAGTACGAAAAGTACTTTGTGTAAGTACACAGGTTTATAAATGACGCCCCAAACCTGGATCATTTAGTAAAAATACTTTAAAAAAGTATTTATGAACATGTCCTGCCTGAGATGAAGTCCACAGCTGACTGACTGAGACCTCTTTCTTCAGAACAACCTCCATTTGTTTGTACTTCCGTTCAAGTTTTAAAGGGGAAAACAACAGAATACCGTAAAACCACGTGTCTGCACCACCGGCCGTCTTCATGTTTACATTAGCAGAACCCTGACCGACATATTGGGTCAATCATGGAGTGACATGTTGACATAAATGACTAGACCGAAGCCCACTGGCTCAGCGAGTCTTCTCCTGAATGTCTCAACCTGTTACATAAAGCTGACTCGATACGTTACCCGTTTGCAGGAGCTGGTTGTTGCTGCATTTCCTCCATTTCCCTCCAAATTCAGGCTCTTACGCAGGAGACGTCGATGACGCTGCAGGAGAAAATTCGCGGGTTTATTGTGACGCGATGGGTCACGTGACTCTGATCTTTGCCTGACAGGTAAACGAATTACTGAATGAAGGAAAAATAACATGTTTATTTCGATTGCTTTAGTATGGAAGCCCATTTCCGCCATTTTGAAAAATATTTTTTGATACTAAGTCATGTAATGAGACAATATCTCATAATTATGACTTAGTATCTCATTATTATGACTTAGTATCTCATAATTTTACTTTTTCACTTCTTCTCATGTCTGACACATTAGCCTGTGGAAAAAATGTGTTACTGCAAAAAAAACAAAAAAAAAACAAAAAAAAAAACTGATATAATAATCAAAATAAATATTGATATATAAATCAAAATGTTTCATTTTGTTTTTTCCTTTTCGGTCCTTTGTATTATTTCATTTAATTTCATTTTTGTTTATTTCAAACACAAGTATAAATCATTTAATACATACAAAACTGAAACAAAACAAAGTACCTGAAAATTAGTAGGTAGAAGTATAATACTTATCCCCACTACCCCCTTTTAACTATTTCCAGCAATAACTTTATACATTGGTATTACATGTTTGTCCTACTCAATTTTCTGGTGACTTTTGGACATAATCCTACCAATACAGTCCATAACTAACCACCTGTTTGACTTTATAACTTATAGATTTCTTCATTACTTGTTATAATTCCTCATCCATCCTGTACTTCTCAAGTATTTTCTTTTTGTATTGTTTTGAGAAATTGCAAATACTCTGTTTTAACTCTTCACTCATACATTCCATAAATCCACTCCACATATTGATATGCTCATACACCTCTGAGTAGTGCGAACTATTTGTTTTTTTAAATTTAGTTGTCCTCTTAAATTGTCCCCCTCTAATCTATCACTGAATATTTTTTGGATGTTTATTGGAAGTAAAGTTTCTTACTCTTATATGATGAGAGCTGTTTTATATTTAATAAGATCCCATCATTTCATTGTCTTTGCTTTCAGAAACAGTGAGTTTGTGTGTTCTCTAAAACCAACATTCTGTACTATTCTGATTGCTCTCTTTTGCAGTAAATATAATGGTTGCAAGTTGCTTTTATAGGTATTTCCCCAGACCTCCACACCATAACTCAGATATGGTAATATTAGAGATAAATATAATAGGAGTCGAGCCTTGTAATTGAGGATGTAGCGTGTTTTACCTAATAGTGCAGTAGTCTTTGCCAGTTTTGATGTAATTTGATTCATTTGGGGTTTCATTATCACCATGCATTATTTATGTCTGCAATTGTTCATCTAAAATGCAGCTGTGTTCCTGTTGTGTTGTATTGAAAAATAAAATCTGAGAGAATAAACGTTGGTGTGTCCAGACTGCCTGGTAGGTCTGCTCAGACTATCAGGTCTTCTAATCCTGCTCCTCCTGTACCGCCACCTGCTGGATGGATAAAACCAGTTCGAACATTTAAAGTACCCTGATATAGTGAATGTTGTCAAAGTGTAATATTATGTAACCATGAATAAAGAAACCTTTCAAAAGACTTTCGAGTGGACCGCCATGTTTGTAGTTCCTGTTCTTGCTGCCACTAACTTTGTTCTGTTTTAGAAACGACTGGTCCAATCCTCGTCTCTTTCCTGTCCTCTCAGACCCCAGTGCAGGGGCGGATCTAGAGGGGGGCCCATGCCCCCCTGACAATAAGCTTGGCCCCCATGTAACCCCATGTTAAGTGCTTAGTGTTTTAGAATGTACCCCTTTAAAAAAGCAGCTGGCCCCAGCCTGGACCCCCCTCTAATTTTTTTCTAGAACCGCCACTGCCCCAGTGGGTCGAGGCTTTAGGCTCCGCCCACTCTGATCCTGGATCAACTGGAGCTTTCTTCCTGCTCAAAGGGAGTTTTCCTTCCCACTGTCACCCTCAGTCAGCTGGTTCCTTTAAAAGGAGACGCTTTGTTTAACTATCATTTCATAATGAATCTAATTTTATTACAGCTGAATCACATTTACGGTCATCAGTTGTCCTGAATCTGGACCTGAACTGATCTGGATTTGTTGCTTAAGCCGAGCATACACTGTGCGATATTTTCAGTCGTGGCTCCGAGCTCCTGCTCAGCTCCTACGCAAACTGTACGATTACATCGCAGGATTCAATCGGTCACAGCTCACGAGCACTAGACGACCTGATGCTCTGCTGCAAGCTGACTGCTCACACTGTACGTGCTACACGACACGTTGGGCCGTGGAACGCGGGATTTTCGTAGACGAAGAAGAACCAGAAAAGCAGTCGAAGAAGAAAATCCAGAAGTGATGAGACGTTCGTTCAAAAAGATAAGACAAAATGCTCGACCGAACCATGGCTAAATGATTTTTTAAGCTTTGAATTCATTTAAAAAATCATTCCATTGATTGATCGCCAAACAATTCGCTGTGGTGTTGCTGCCATCCTGCTGCTTCTTCTTCTACTGCGAGTTTAATGTTGGCGCATTCACATTGGGGAGGTCCTTCTTCTTCTTCTACTACTAGTTTCATGTTGGCGCGTGCGCAGTGTGACAAATTCTGGTGGCGAGCTACGAGAATATCAAACACGTTTGATTTTCCAGTGAGCGTACGATTGCTGATCGGGAGCTCCTCGTGAGGTGAAAAATCGCTCCTCGCTACCCCCTGTACTGTATACTACACCAACACCAACGCACGATATGCCGAACTCGGCACGATTTCGAAAATGGTCGCAGAGGAGGAAATCGCCGGAAGATCGGCGCTAAAGTCGCACAGTGTATGCCCGGCTTATGATGAGATGTTGTGAACTTGGAGCTTTAGAACCTGAATTCAACTGAAATTGGAGCAATTAAAAACGGAAGGAAACACTTTGGTCTTGACTACGTGTCGTGCACTGATTAGATTAGACATCTACACTGGGAAAGATATTACTTAAAGCTTTTACAGAAGCACATTTCAAAATGACACCCCTCCTAAAAACAGCCCTAGAGGAAACCACTGAGGTCTGCTGAAAAAGACTTTTCAGACTTCGTCGTCAACACAAGACTCTGGCCAGAAAGAAAGGAAGGAATAAAAACAACTCTTTTGAAATATTCTGTAATTTAATGAAAATTAAAACAGAGCAAGGCTAAACGTGGTCAAACAAAATATAACATTAGCGCCCTCTTTGGCCAGGTACTGTAACTGGTTCATAAATAAATGATGAATTATACAGAAGAAAAGACAACACACCTCATGAATACAGGTAAATGTGCACACAGCTGAAAAAAATGTGTAAAAAGTAAAAGAAGAAATACTTTAAAGTGTTAGTGACCTTACTGCATGTATGTATAGGGGCACCTTAAAAGTTACAAAGATAAAAAATAGACAAAAAAGTTTCAACAAGACAGAAAACGGATCCTAAATGGAAGGTTGATGATCTTCTGTCAGAAATGGTGTGAAGAGTTCAGTTTTCTTCAGTAGACTGGAAGAGTTCTGCAGCCTAAAATTTAAAACACACACACACACACACACACACACACACACACACACACACACACACACACACACACACACACACACACACACACACACGTTGACTTGGAACATAGAAAAGACCTGGCATGTCAAATTTCTGTCAATATTTTAAACAACAATACAGAAAGTTACTGTAAATAACAGAATGAAAGGATTCCAGAGAGTGGTGAGAAGTTCAGGAACTAGAGTTAGCTAGTTAACTAGATCAGTTAGTACGCACAGGCAGGTTCAGCTCAAAAAATTAGAACATCATGAAAAAGTTGAATGATTTTTAGTCAGTCATTTCAGAAAGTGAAGCTCATATCACNTCTTGTACTTCCTGGACTCCTTTCTCATTGAGAGTTCTCCATAAGATTAAAACGAGGAAGCCCGACGGAACTTGAAATGTTTTGATAAATAAAAGATGAGTAGTTGGTAAGGTTTTATTTCATTAAAATGTATACTTTGTACTGGCGTGAATAACTTCTGTTTCTGGCAATTTATTTGTATTTGCATTTTAAACTTATTTAAATATCCCCGTGTCTGTTAGTTATAATCTGACTTGACCTATAAAGTTTGAAAAGCATTACGAAAAATAACCCTTTGTTTGTGATTAAAAGGAAACATTCAAAAGTCCGGGTTAGCTTACTTTTGAATCATTCAGAGAAAAAAACTCTGCGGAGAAACGAGAAAAAGAAACTCCATTTACCTCTACTCATATGCTACGATTATAAAATCCATCTTTAAAAAGATATAACTTATATATAAGCTACTTACGTTCATTTTGTCTCCACAGCAAAGATTTCGGATAGAAAAACTTTCGGGCGCACTTTATTGGCTACTACGGTCACGGGACTTCCGGGTCACGGGACTTCCGGGTCAAACGATCACTTCCGGTAATTGACGTCATGGAGGTTCATGCGACGTCATGGAGCTCCGTGCGCCATTTTGATGCAGCTGGGTGCCTCTCCCTCTGGGGGACACCACACACGCTGATGTTGGGTCAAGACAATCTAATGTTGTGTACAGAATCAGGTTATAACCATTCTTGGGGGTCACTGTTTTATTGAGCTAATCACATTTATCACATTTATGGGTAAATCACCTTTTATGAGTTATTATATGTTTCACATTATCTGTATGATCATGTATTAATCTATATAATATTGTGTTTATAATCATATGTAATCACTTTGGGTCACTGTTTGATTGTATTTATCACCACACAGGAAGAACTGCATGTTATGTTTAACCATTTGACTAAGGGTTATTATGTGTACTCATGTATTCACTTAGATAATCAGAAATAGTTAGGAACACTTACAGAAATATCACAAAGAACTCAAAGTTCTTCACTCACATCAAGAACAATAAGATAACACTTCACACATTTGGGAGTCTGAATAGTTCACTCTCACTCACAGGAGATAGAACAAACGCACACACTCACATCTAGGTCAGGAGAGGAGAGCACTCACACAGACAGAGGTCAACACTTTAATTTATGCATCCTAAATCACAGAAGTAATGGTAGAGCACCCTCACATAGTTTGTACACTCACATAAGTATTTACACTAACATAATAACTACACTCAGTTAGTATTAGGACTTTGGTAGAATAGAGCAAAGCAAATCTAAGGGTAAAACATTATACTTTAGAGTTTCAGTCTAATCAGGTTTGGTGTGAGATTTACAACAGGCCTGGGGGAGGAGATCTCCTGGCCTTGGGAGCAGAGCAGGATGCCATGGTGACGGAGAGTTGCCAGGCCTGAAGAGATAGCAGTGATCTGTCTGATTGGTAGAACCCACATTCTTGTTATTCTGTGATGCTATCGTAGATTGTAAGCGATGAGGGACTGCCCCTCATTGGATAGGAAAACCCACCTTCTTACCCTGTGATGCTATAAAGTGTATGCTCTGAAGGACTGACCTTCAGAGAGTGGCTGGAACCACAGAACTCTCTCCTTCTGCAGAAGTATATTAAACTGGTGTGTGTAACTATAACAAGCGTGATTTGTCTTCCTGGATAGCTTCAGACTTGTAGAACTGGGAAAAGGTGAACGAGGGGATTTCTTGACCCCTGCTCACTTCATTACACAGAGTGAACTATTTTAATTTCCTGTAATTTGATGATAATGACTTCAGACTGAAAACCCCAAATTCAGTGTCTCAGAAAATGAGAATTCAATAATCAGCTAATTAACTCAAAAACACCTGCAGAGGTTACCTGGACCTTTAAATGGTCTCTTAGTCTGGATCAATAGCTACACCATCATGATGACTGGACAGATCAGAAGACAGTCAATGACCAGGACAACTTAGAGACCTTCATGCTTCCTTCTGCTTTGTGGAGATGCTGATTTACTTTTCCAGCAGGACTTGGGCCCAAAAGCTGCTTCAGTGACCGCATGGTGTTAGGGAGCTCTGATCTGAAGAGATGAGACACCAGACCCAACAAAGCAGAAGACCTGAAGGCTGACATCAAACCCACCTGGGCTTCTATTACACCTCAGCAGACCTCCTCTGTGCCATGAAGCAGGAATTCATTCAGGAGGAGACTTCGTTTTCAGTTCACAGAAAGGAACAGACTTTTCAGAAGTCTGAAGTTTCAGTTTAAAATACGATATCTGTTTTTATTGATTCTAAGTAATGCTCTAATTTTCCAAGCCTCTGAATTTAGGGTGCTCATTACTGTAGTCCTAAGTATTTGATCTCCCGCTGATTTTTCTAGTTTCCCCATTTCCAAAGACTGGAGGTCTATAATGTTCATCGTAGGAACTCCTGAACTGTGAGACAGAATCTAAAACAAAATCAAGAATTGTTTGATTTTTAAAAAATGTCTAATTTACATTTTATTGCATGACATAAGTTTTTGATCCAGCAGAAAAATAGAAACCAATATTTGGTCCAGAAACCTTTGTTTATAATTCCAGAGGTCAGATGTTTCCTGTAGTTCTTGACCAGGTTACCATCACAGCAGCAGGGATCCTGACCCACTCCTCCATTCAGATCTTCTACAGGTCTTTCAGGTCTGTTCTGGATCTGGACAACACAGAGTTTCAGCTCCTCCAAAGACTGGGTTCAGGTCTGGAGACCGACTAGGACACTACAGGAAAACTGACTTCTTACTGGCTGATCAAACACCAATTTCATGCAATAAAATACAAATGAATTATTTAATAATCAGTGATTGTCTGGAATATGTTTTTAGATTCTGTCTCTCACAGTTGAGGTGTTTCTACGATGAAAATTACAACGCAAACCTTAAATCAGTGGGGATCAAATACTTATTTCCTCCACTGTACATAGATGTGTGTGTATATACAGTGGTGTGAAAAACTATCTGCCCCCTTCCTGATTTCTTATTCTTTTGCATGTTTGTCACACAAAATGTTTCTGATCATCAAACACATTTAACTATTAGTCAAAGATAACACAAGTAAACACAAAATGCAGTTTTTAAATGATGGTTTTTATTATTTAGGGAGAAAAAAAGATCCAAACCTCCATGGCCCTGTGTGAAAAAGTGATTGTCCCCTGAACCTAATAACTGGTTGGGCCGCCCTTAGCAGCAATAACTGCAATCAAGCATTTCCGATAACTTGTAACGAGTCTTTTCCAGCGCTCTGGAGGAATGTTGGCCCACTCATCTTTGCAGAATTGTTGTAATTCAGCTTTATTTGAGGGTTTTCTAGCATGAAGCGCCTTTTTAAGGTCATGCCACAACATCTCAATAGGATTCAGGTCAGGACTTTGACTAGGCCACTCCAAAGTCTTCATTTTGTTTTTCTTCAGCCGTTCAGAGGTGGATTTGCTGCTGTGTTTTGGGTCATTGTCCTGCTGCAGCACCCAAGATGGCTTCAGCTTGAGTTGACCAACAGATGGCCTTCAGGACATTCTCCTTCAGGATGTTTTGGTAGACAGTAGAATTCATGGTTCCATCTATCACAGCAAGCCTTCCAGGTCCTGAAGCAGCAAAACATCCCCAGACCATCACACTACCACCACCATGTTTTACTGTTGGTATGATGTTCTTTTTCTGAAATGCTGACAGAAACTGAACTCAGGTGTGATAAACCACAGTTAAGTTATTTTTTAACAAGGGGGACAATCACTTTTTCACACAGGGCCATGTAGGGTTGGATCTTTTTTCTCCCTAAATAATAAAAACCATCATTTAAAAACTGCATTTTGTGTTTACTTGTGTTATCTTTGACTAATAGTTAAATGTGTTTGATGATCAGAAACATTTTGTGTGACAAACATGCAAAAGAATAAGAAATCAGGAAGGGGCAAATAGTTTTTCCACACCACTGTAACTTCTTGACAATCCTCTAATTTTTTTGAGCTGCATCTGTGTAATCTGCCTGCTTACTCCCTATTCTGGAGGTCACTAGAGAACAGATTGTGAGAAAAATCACAAGCCTCAAACAAACAAACATATTTTAAAGTAAGAACTCACATGTTGCTGATCCTCTCTAGCCGATCCTTCGTGTCATCCTGGACGAAGCAAAAGGAAGGAAAACATTCGGTTAGCCCTGTAAGACCCAACCCATCAAAAAATACCTAGAAAATTCTGCTTTTTTTAATTTGGAGTCCTTTTTGGACCTTATAAATAATGAAAAGAAATATCGTTTTTGATACGTCAGGTATTTTGTGCAGTTTTTTACTCACATTTTGTTCATCTGAATAGTAATAAAACATTTATAACACATTTATATCCTATTAAAACACTGAATTTTCTTTAAAACTTCCTTAAAGTTTTTTTAAGCATACAAATGAACATACTGTGCAACAACATTATTGATATTTTATATGAACTTTCCTTTGGTTTGGTTTTTATTTTGCATTGTGGTAGATCTGAAAATAGCTCCTGTCTTTGTTCAGGCAAAGACAGACTTTGTATTTTCACAGTAAACATGGTGAAGTGATTGTTTATGTGCTGCTTGAGTTCCTCATGCTGAAAAATGGTCAACGCCATCTTTTTGCACATCAGGAGACACACTTGTTGGCCTTTTGTGAGGGTGAGGTACCAATAACAACTTGGAACTTTTGCAGGAGCATGGGTTTAGCATTTCATCTGTCACTAAAACCTATATATGATGTCCATAAGGTCTGTAGTTTGAGTCTTCTTCAATACATTCATCTAACTCTACATCTGGAGATTCAAATATATGACCTTATAAACCCGCTGTATCAAATTTGATACACACATTTCAACATGGTTTTACTATGAATTAAGTTTAAAAATTTTACGCTGTTTTACATTGATTTAATCCATTAAACATTCTTATTGAAGTTTCAGTTACAAATAAAATGTTTTTCTTACCATAACCTGTTGAAAATTGACTAAAGTTTGCATGAAAAACTACGTCACTGACTGAGCGCAGGCATTTTGGATGTCCAATTTGAAGGTCTATAGATGGGGAAAACACTGCCCCCTGGTGGTTATTTTGTTAACTGCATGCATCTGATTATATACATCAAATTTTTCAGGAAAATAAAACTCTCACTAAAAATGTAGAGGTCTCAGAAAGTCGTGTATCAAATATGATGCGAATGGCGTTATAGGTAATGTTATAAAAGTAGAGATCAGTAACCCAGAACAAGAGCAGAAACCTGGACTGGACCAAGTCTCATCAGAACATCATTCTGTTTATTTATAATGCAATAGATTAACAAATCAAATTACTCAACAAAAACCAACAAATCCTAATTAATCCAATTAAATAAACTGAGGAGTGACCACCTAATCCTGTGACCTGTAAAGACGGGTCCACTATAAATCTGACATGGGATTGTTCCTCCCTTATATGGTGCTTTTAAAACTTATTACTTAAAAGTGAACAGAATTTGAACACTATATTTTCAAAATAGACCACAATGCATTGCAACTAGAGCTGTTGTTAAATGGATATTTGGGTCGTTCTATCAGTCATTTATCTACAGGAAGAACCACACAAACCGGTGACATCACTCGAAGTGGGCAGAGTTTTTATAAACAGGAAGTAGTCCTCTGACTGGGGAGATCAGGAGAGACACTGCTGCAGATCAGTGACAAATTAACAGATAATTTTAAGGTTTAAAACAACTTGATCTGTTGTGATTGAATACATAAATAACCTGATAGAACGCCACTTCAACGTGAACTAAACCTCCTTTAACAGGTTCCCAGCATGCCTACTAAGTGTGAGAGTGATTCCTGTAGAAACGTGCGTAGGTCAGCTATGAAAGCAGTGCGAGGCTGCACACGTTTCTAACCAGTTCATTAGAAATACATCAGGAACTGTTCTCCCTAAGAGTCATAATATAACTACACACCTGAAGTACTCCTCTGTCTGGTCCAACCTGCATATTCAGCAGCTCCTGTTTGGTCTCCAGTAAAAAGACTCTGTTCCTCAGGTGTTCCCAGCTGTCTCTGGAAACGGTGACTAGTTCATCATTCTGGAATTGGAAGAAATGAAGAGGATGACAAAGTGAATTTTGTGTTTTCCCTTTTTTTTTGTCCTTTTAGAAACCAACCAGTTAAACAAAAAGTGCCCAGAGACACTGTGAAAACAGGAAATCTCTTACAAACCTTCTTTGTCTCGAGTCTCTCCTGGTGTTTCTCTAAAGTATTCATCCTGTTGAGCTCAGATAAGAGAGACTTCAGTTGAGCTTCCAGTGCTGACAGTCTTCCTTCCACCTCTGATGACTGAAAAACACAAAGCATGGTTCATCTAAAGAGCAACCTGATTACTAAACGTCAGGATGGATTCCTCACTTCATCCAACCTCCAGTCGAGCTTGAATGCGTCACCAGACGCCGGTAGCTGCTGTAGCAATGTTACCAATAATTAGCATCCTTATTGTTATTAATCATGTTATTCATACATGCAGTGTGTATGAAATAGAAAATCTGCTCTGGAGTTTGACACTCAACACTAGAACAACCCAAATTCATCTAAAACCACTGATTCAGCCTCAAAAACCATAAAAAGCATCCAGAGTGGCAGCTTTTCATTAAATATCCAAGTTCCCATTAGTAAATAATAGGCTTGTTAGTATTTTGTTATTTTAGAAACATTTAGCCCACATTTTAAACCTAAATATGAACAAATTACTTAAAACGATCAACACAAAAACTAAAAAGTTTTTGTCCTAAATTACTGAATATGGAATAATTTTTAAAAAGGAACGAAAGATACAACACAATACCTAGATGTATGTAAAAAAAAAAATCTGATTATTAAAATAAAACATCAAGTTGATGCACCTTTAAACCCCACTGTGATATATTGTGACTGCAAACGTTTGAAAAAGGTATTTGCTCCATTTATCATATACGGTAAAAATGACATCATCGTGAAGAAAATCCTTAAAAGAGCTGAAACTGAAGCATCAGGCTGTAAATGATTAATGATGCAGGTTTAAAAACATTATAAAAGCCAGTTTTTCTTTTGAACAGCCAGTCAGACAGGAGTAATCGTAGTTCAGAGGCTCAGTGCTAAAATCAAACATCTTCAACCTGCAGCCTTCAGATCAGGCTCATGTTGACCGGATGTAACGACGAGTCCACATGGTGACCTAATCTCTGCAGGAAAAATCAACTAGTTTCATCCTGTTGATCCTGGGAAATTAAGGAAGTTTAAAAAGTTCAAATGGATTTTCAATAATTGCAAAGAAGTCAATCAAATCAAATAAGCTCTATGGATGGTTTGAGTCACTCCATCGGTTGCCAGGCAACAACAGTGAGGGTGTTTGTCTTGTTTTTATGGTTTTTAAGGGGCTCGCTCCACCACCATTCAATGGGTTTATCCACAGCAAAGACCAGAAAGACAATAAAAACCCGAGATGTTGTCTTCTGAGGCGATGGACCGCGTTGATCTGTTAGAGGAACACACTATGGGAATAAACTACCAGCACCAGGAACTGTGACAACCTTTAAGAAACAGCAGTGAACAGCTCTGTTCTCGTGCATAGATATTAGATCTCCTCTCCTCCTGGGAGCACAAGCCCTCCTAGTTTTGATTCAGTCGTTTGTTTTTGTGTCTTTAGTTCTGAGTGAATCTCCTTTAGATTTAAATGTAAATTATGTATTTAGAACCTGCCTTAGCACTACAGATGAAATGTAGCTAATATGGTGCTAATTCTGCCATACTGACATCGATGTTTATTGATTAATGAGCAAAGTTCTGATTAAATAAATGTTGGAATCTAAAAATGACCCCATGTTGTTTCTAGTGGTAAACAAATCTGTATATTGATGACTTACATAGAGGAGTCTTTCGTTGCTCGCCTCTCCTTCTGGCGGCGTTTTGATCTCATTTCCAGAACGACCAGAGGGGTTTACTTCAGTGTTTGAGGTGCAGGCTACACTGTCGGAGGACGTTTCCTTTACAGGCGAGTTTGGGAATGTCAAATGATTTTCTTTGCGATTCACAACAAACGTCTTCTTGGAAACCTAAAACGCACACAATAAAGATGGTAGTCAGCTACAAATAACACAAATTTATATTTTTAATTATTAAAGATCATTTTACAGGATGTTCGCTCTTTTGTTTTACCTGTAAATGATTAAGATCGTGTCTTTTTTTTAGGTTTATACCAAAGCTCTTTGGTTATAGATCTTTTATCACTAGAAAGTTTGATTAGTTAGATTTACTATGAGGTTGAACCTATAAGAATTGTTAAACATGGAACAGGTAACCAATCAGGTGCCAGTCATACACCTGTGACCGGAACACACCTGAACCTCTAGTCACTTGAACCAAATCTCTGACTCGCGCTCAGACCAGGAAGGAGAATTCCAGATGAAGTCACTGGGCTTGTTCGAGATGAACTGCGCCTCGCCTGGAGAACAGGCGAGAGCAGGCGGACGCAGCAGGGGGCGTGGCCAAAAGTCTGCTTTTAAGTCGGACAAATTTTCTTAAATGTAGCTCGTAGGTGATGATATGTCTGAAGATATCGCGTTAATGTCCGTAATAGCGGATGACGCTCATTTTTTTCCCAAAATCTTTATTTGAAGTTCAAAGTATTTCAAAACAAATTCAAAAGTGAACAAGTATCAACAACACTAAAGTAACAAAATAATAGACATCTATCCAGAGAGATCATATCAAAGAAAATAAACATGATGGTGCTCTGTACTAAATGATCTGATTATAAACATCAGACAGTAGTTTTATTAGAACTTTATAGAAAATGGAACCAGTTCCTACTGAAAACTCTTTGAAACAAATCACATTTCTCATTGTGGCCTTTATAGTGACATCATCAACGTGGCATGTATTTACTATATATAAAAAAATAACATTTCGCATTCTGCCACAGGATGTTTGGATCAAAACGTGAACCAATCAGATCTGAGATCAGGTGAGAGCCAGGCGTTTCCCGTCATGCCCTCGGTTTTGCAGCCGGTGGAGAGCAACTGCAGCGCCTTGCTCCAAAATCTGCGGCCGCCTTGATCTAATGAGGTTATCGTTGCCTACGTAGGCATGACATCAGAGCAAGTCGGCGTCAAGTCGGACAGAAGTCTAACCGGCACGCAATGGGCGCCGATCACCGGTGATCGAATCTGCGCAGAACTGGCTCATCTCGAACGCACCTACTCTCAGAAGTCATGTGATCGATGACAAATGAAGCTCTGTTTCCAGGCCACGCCCCCTTCAGGGTCATAATGGTTTGACTCAGTGGTTTGTATCCAGGATTTTTAAGTAGTTACCAGAAACGGATGAAGTAATAATTGAAGAAATCAATATATAAGGAGCAGACATGAAATCAAAATGTGATGAGAGGAAATTAAGTTTGACATAAACAGAAACTCAGCTGTTAGCTCACCGACTTCTGATCAGATGACTGGATTTATCAGCTCCGACTCATAAAAACACCAAAGAGTTCAAGTGGTTCACGAGCAGCTCAGAGAGGAGGTGAGAGTTCAAGATAGAACAGAGCACCTTCTGGTAGCCCCGCCCACAGACCCTCTGACCAATCAACACACTGAATGTTCTCACCTGGTTCGTAGTGACGTAATTGTAAGGGTTCGCAGTTTTCTTTGTGAAAAGAAAAAAAACGAATGGAAAAAACGACAAATTCTGACCTGATCCAGGGTGTGTGTGTGTGTGTGTGTGTGTGCAAAAAAAAAACAAGCCAAAACAGGAAAGTATGCCTTTAAAACTTTTACACAAAAAATTGTATTTTTAAAAAGGTAAAAAAGATTGAAAAAACAAAACAAAAAAAGATGTAAAATTTTAATAAACATTTTCAAAATTAGACAAACAGAAAAGCATCCTTTGGCACTTGATGGCTGAAACCTCACATTTAAGTATTTCAGTGAGTACTCTTTAATTATTGGTTGTTACTTCAATTGTTTCGGTTAAACTACTAAAAATCCTGGATATAAACCACTGAATGAACCAATGAGCCTCCAGATGACCCGGTAGGGGGCGTGGCCTGGAAATAAAGCTTCATTTGTCAACAATCATGTGACTTCTAAACAAAAGAAACATGCTCTGAATCGAGGTTGATGTTGTCTTTCCTGCTCAGACCTTCAGTTCAAGCGGTCCATCACTGCTACTCAGGCTTTCTGTCAGGTTTATTACCAAGAAGCAACAATAAAAATAATAAAAAAATATATATAAAAAACACACACTTCCTTACTTTTTCTGCCAGGTTTATATTGAGATTAACTTTATTTTATAATAGCCATAATATTAAATAATCATTACCTAGATAGTATACAGCTAGTCATTTTTTTTTCTAATAAATTACTGCACCTTCTTCAGTTGGCGGTGTCTTTGCAGGACCAAGTTAATAATGTCACAGATGAGGGAAATCTTCCTTTGAGAGAAACCAGAATGGAGGAACTGTTGTTTGGAGAGCACAGGCTTATAGTGAAAAACATCTCGTAGGACCTGGACGCACAAAACAAACGTACTCAGTTAGATGGAGTCACAGGAGGGCAGTGTTACATGTTTGTATCAAATAAAAATCCACTATAAACTGATTGTAAGTGATATGAGAAAGTGAATATGGATCAAGGAGTTGAACACAAGGTCAGAATGCAGCTCTGTCATCATTAAACCAGGGGCGTCTTGGCTACAAAAACTAGATTTTAAATGCAAAAATGATTTGATTGTGCTTCGGTCAAAGGCTGCACAAAATCACTCCAAGGGCCACTTTGGACATGCCTGGATCAAACCCTAGCATAGTCCTCATCATCAAACATTTCATTTTTGTGCACCAAACATAAATCTAAGTTGCTTTGGCAAAAAGTGTCTGCTAAGTGCATAAACATAAATGCAAGTGTTACCTTATAAAGGGTGTCAGTAAAGCGGAGGTCGGTTTTGCCAGTCAGTTCCAGTCCAGCTGCAATGAGCCACTCAGCAAAAGGAGGAGAGAAGGAGGTGAGGGCGAAGCTCACTATGGGCAGAAAGGCTGATGAGTCTCCTTTAATAAGCCTGGTGAAGATTAAAGTGACATAAAAAACATAATAATACCAGTGAGAAATTAATTAACAAACATCTGCAATACTAAGAAAATAAATAAAAATAAAGTGACTGTAAAGTTTAAAAAGAAAATCTAAATTACGTTCAAGTGTACATGAGCAGAAAAGCCTAAACACATTTCGTAGCTGCAGTTTGTTGTTGTCGTTAGCAGTGAAGCTTCACATCATGTAAATATCTCAGTCTCAGTTTTGTTCTGCTCTCTCTTAATCATTGAAACGTTTACCCGTTGTAGTCCACATAGCCGGGGTATTTCAGCACTCTCAGGAGACTTTCCAGTTTTCGAATCTCCTGGCAGCCTCCAACGGAAAACATAGCTCACTAAAGGAAAGAGCTCAGCAAGACAACTGGTTTCATCTAGAATTCCAACTGGTTTTAGAACATTTAAACGCTACAATTCCATGAAACTTGGCTGGTTAGAAAACCTGTGTATGAAGCTAACGCTAGCTGATGTTTACGCTTCCTGTTCGTGTTTTAAACAACCCGGTAGTCAGAGGCGCGAGGCATGATTGGCTGTTCTGTATATGACGTAATTCTGACGCAGGCAAGGGTCCGCTATGTTGCTTGTTGGCAGAGTTGCCAGGTCCGCTTTTTATCAGCGAAAATCAAACTAAATGAACCTGCTGAGGCTTTCCTGCATCCATAAACATTTAGTGCTTATTGAGAGTTTACAGTGTTGACAATATGTCCTCTTAACACTTTGATGCAAAGCAAATTAGAATTTTTAGCATATTTTATCAAATTTTCATGCCTATCGTTGATAATTTATACAATGTTGTGCAATTTTGAGTGTTCTCATTTTTTTCATGTTTTTTATTTTTAGTCTTTTATTAAAAAAAGTTATCTAAAATACTAATGTTATAGTAAAAGGTGTTTGTTGTTTTAGACTTTTGATTGACAATCCTTGATCAACATTTTTTATGACTCTAAGCTGATCAGCAGGAGGGAGTATTTGAAGCATCCGTAAATTAAATATTTTATAACACATTTGACCAAATAGCTTCAGAAATGCTTATTACTGCTGATTAGGCACCTTTACTACAAGCTAGGTGTGTACACCGATGGAAATATTTAAAATATATATATCGTTACTTTTTAAAACTTAATAAAAACTTTTAAAAACAAATTTGTAAAGGTTTCAGGTTTAGGTTACAAATCAGAATCTAAGGCATGCTGTCTCAGGTGTGTTATTTTAACCAAATAAGGCATAAAACAACTTCTCTCAATGTAAGGGAATTTAATTAGTCGTGCTGAAGTGAAATCAGGAAAAAGTATGTGGGGAACGTCTTGCTAACGCAGCTTTACAAACATAATATTTATAATCATATCCTTATAAGGATATGATTATAAATATTATTATATTATGCTATAGCTGCTGATTCCGTGTTTTGTATAATGTTTATAAAATGTTCATAAGTATTTTAAAACTCCAAAAGTGATTAGCTTTGGTCTCCTGCCCTATAAAAGGCATAATGAAACACAAAACCTCTTGTTGGTCTTTTGAAATTAAAGAAATCCTTGGTCAGTCTTTTACTATGGTGCCTTTTCTCCAAGCATTTTAATTTTTTCTTCATATTTTCCACATCTTTCCTGGGATTGATAATATGTTCACTCACCCACCTGACTCAGTTCAGTTTGGTGTTACCTGGTGTTACAGAGGGGAGGGGGACAGGGGGACAACAAACGAAGGCAACCAGCTCTAGCCAATCAGAGGCAGAGTGGGCGGGGCTTTATGTCTGCTCTACTGTTGTTGACGGATGCTGTGACCGGACTAGTTAGTTCTAGTGGACAGAGTCATTACAAACCTAAATCAATCACTGCACTATCTAAAAAAAACTTTCAATATTTTAAGCGAATTCAAAGAAAACCAGCCAAAGTCGTTGACAAGACTTGACAACTGTGTCTACCACCTCCCATTTGCTCTTTTTTAAAGAACAGCGCCTCCTAGAGTCACAACAAACGATAGTGACAGATTTCGGTGTTACACCTGTGTGCAAACGGAGTGAAGCCATTAATGTCCTGCAGTATGGAAGGACCTTTCTGACTCAGAGGAGCTGACCACTTCGTGTCAGGACTTGGTCGGGAGATGACAGCTCGTTACATCTGATAGAAGCTAATGCGTAGTTTCAGCTGACCAAGCGCACAGGTCAGGTTATCAGGGGACCTCAAAACTCAGGTAGGTTACTAGAGTTACGTCTCGTAATCATAATTAAATAAGAGAACGTTCCTTTAAGCGAGATGACCCACTGATGTGTAGTACTGCAACAAACTGGGTCAGTTTTGGTCTCGATGTTGTCGTCAACTTAAACTAGCTTGAGAAGCTAACTTCTAGGGATTTGTGACAGCTTCCAAGTGAAAGCAAATTCAACCAATGAGGTTCCGTTTTGCTTGCTGTCGCGGCGTGCGTAGCCAATGGCGTTGAGGTAAAGGCGGGGCTACGAGTCACACTAACTTGCTCGGTAGAAGTTCTACGTTGATGTTTACAACAGTACAATGAATTTGCTTATGCAACATTATAGCTGTAGTTTAGCAGTTTGAGCTAAAAGAATGACAGAAAGAAGCGGTAAGCAGACGCGTTTCTACCGTGTTTACAGGTGTGCTGTGGTCGACTTACAGGAGAAACTTATTTATTCGTTTTTAATTACAGGACAGTGGAATGAATTGGACGCTCTATTTGCATAACAATAGCAGCGTAATGTCCTTATTCTCGCTATTCCCAGTTTATTAGTGGTATTGTTGTTATCAAACGAGTGAACTGAAGCGGGGTTTTATTTTAGGCGAACACAAAATCATCTCCGACACCTGGTGTTTCAGTCCAATACTAATAATTTAAATTCGTATTATTTATGTTAGGTTTTACCTATAACTAAATTTACAACTTTTAACAAATTTGTTTTTAGATCTAAACCCGCTGATTCTGAACAGTGGTTTTGACTTTTGTTTATATCATTATTTGTGTTTTGTTGTGTTAAAGTTAGGTTTGTTTTTGTTGTTTTATTGTTTATTTATAGGAGACTTGTTTGTGTTGTTGTGTTAAAGTTGCTGTATGGTTTGTGTTGTTGTGTTAAAGTTGCTGTATGGTTTGTGTTGTTTTGTGAGACTTGTTTATGTTGTGTTAAAGTTGCTGTATGGTTTGTGTTGTTGTGTTAAAGTTGCTGTATGGTTTGTGTTGTTTTGTGAGACTTGTTTATGTTGTGTTAAAGTTGCTGTATGGTTTGTTTACGTTGTGTTAAAGTTGCTGTGTGGTTTGTTTACGTTGTGTTAAAGTTGCTGTATGGTTTGTTTACGTTGTGTTAAAGTTGCTGTGTGGTTTGTTTACGTTGTGTTAAAGTTGCTGTGTGGTTTGTTTACGTTGTGTTAAAGTTGCTGTGTGGTTTGTTTTACGTTGTGTTAAAGTTGCTGTGTGGTTTATATTGTTTTGTGAGACTTGTTTATGTTGTGTTAAAGTTGCTGTGTGGTTTGTTTATGTTGTGTTAAAGTTGCTGTGTGGTTTGTTTACGTTGTGTTAAAGTTGCTGTGTGGTTTGTTTACGTTGTGTTAAAGTTGCTGTATGGTTTGTTTATGTTGTGTTAAAGTTGCTGTGTGGTTTGTTTACGTTGTGTTAAAGTTGCTGTGTGGTTTGTTTACGTTGTGTTAAAGTTGCTGTGTGGTTTGTTTACGTTGTGTTAAAGTTGCTGTGTGGTTTATATTGTTTTGTGAGACTTGTTTACGTTGTGTTAAAGTTGCTGTGTGGTTTGTTTACGTTGTGTTAATGTTGCTGTATGGTTTGTTTACGTTGTGTTAAAGTTGCTGTATGGTTTGTTTACGTTGTGTTAAAGTTGCTGTGTGGTTTGTTTACGTTGTGTTAAAGTTGCTGTGTGGTTTATATTGTTTTGTGAGACTTGTTTACGTTGTGTTAAAGTTGCTGTGTGGTTTGTTTACGTTGTGTTAAAGTTGCTGTGTGGTTTGTTTACGTTGTGTTAAAGTTGCTGTGTGGTTTGTTTATGTTGTGTTAAAGTTGCTGTGTGGTTTGTTTACGTTGTGTTAAAGTTGCTGTGTGGTTTGTTTACGTTGTGTTAAAGTTGCTGTGTGGTTTGTTTACGTTGTGTTAAAGTTGCTGTTTGGTTTGTTTACGTTGTGTTAAAGTTGCTGTGTGGTTTGTTTACATTGTGTTAAAGTTGCTGTGTGGTTTGTTTACGTTGTGTTAAAGTTGCTGTGTGGTTTGTTTACGTTGTGTTAAAGTTGCTGTGTGGTTTGTTTACGTTGTGTTAAAGTTGCTGTGTGGTTTGTTTATGTTGTGTTAAAGTTGCTGTGTGGTTTATATTGTTTTGTGAGACTTGTTTATGTTGTGTTAAAGTTGCTGTGTGGTTTGTTTATGTTGTGTTAAAGTTGCTGTGTGGTTTGTGTAGTTTTGTGAGACTTGTTTATGTTGTGTTAAAGTTGCTGTATGGTTTGTTTACGTTGTGTTAAAGTTGCTGTGTGGTTTGTTTACGTTGTGTTAAAGTTGCTGTATGGTTTGTTTACATTGTGTTAAAGTTGCTGTATGGTTTGTGTTGTTTCGTGAGACTTGTTTATGTTGTGTTAAAGTTGCTGTATGGTTTGTTTACGTTGTGTTAAAGTTGCTGTATGGTTTGTTTACGTTGTGTTAAAGTTGCTGTGTGGTTTGTTTATGTTGTGTTAAAGTTGCTGTGTGGTTTGTTTACGTTGTGTTAAAGTTGCTGTGTGGTTTGTTTATGTTGTGTTAAAGTTGCTGTATGGTTTGTTTACGTCGTGTTAAAGTTGCTGTGTGGTTTGTTTACGTTGTGTTAAAGTTGCTGTGTGGTTTGTTTACGTTGTGTTAAAGTTGCTGTGTGGTTTATATTGTTTTGTGAGACTTGTTTACGTTGTGTTAAAGTTGCTGTATGGTTTGTTTACGTTGTGTTAAAGTTGCTGTATGGTTTGTTTACGTTGTGTTAAAGTTGCTGTATGGTTTGTTTACGTTGTGTTAAAGTTGCTGTATGGTTTGTTTACGTCGTGTTAAAGTTGCTGTGTGGTTTGTTTACGTTGTGTTAAAGTTGCTGTATGGTTTGTTTACGTTGTGTTAAAGTTGCTGT
>SSNR01000455.1:112536-161111 GCA_006937965.1 Callopanchax toddi
TTGTTTACGTTGTGTTAAAGTTGCTGTGTGGTTTGTTTACGTTGTGTTAAAGTTGCTGTGTGGTTTATATTGTTTTGTGAGACTTGTTTACGTTGTGTTAAAGTTGCTGTATGGTTTGTTTACGTTGTGTTAAAGTTGCTGTGTGGTTTGTTTACGTCGTGTTAAAGTTGCTGTGTGGTTTGTTTACGTTGTGTTAAAGTTGCTGTATGGTTTGTTTACGTTGTTAAAGTTGCTGTGTGGTTTGTTTACGTTGTGTTAAAGTTGCTGTGTGGTTTATATTGTTTTGTGAGACTTGTTTACGTTGTGTTAAAGTTGCTGTGTGGTTTGTCTACGTCGTGTTAAAGTTGCTGTGTGGTTTGTTTACGTTGTGTTAAAGTTGCTGTGTGGTTTGTTTACGTCGTGTTAAAGTTGCTGTGTGGTTTGTTTACGTCGTGTTAAAGTTGCTGTATGGTTTGTCTACGTCGTGTTAAAGTTGCTGTGTGGTTTATATTGTTTTGTGAGACTTGTTTACGTTGTGTTAAAGTTGCTGTGTGGTTTGTCTACGTCGTGTTAAAGTTGCTGTATGGTTTGTCTACGTCGTGTTAAAGTTGCTGTGTGGTTTCTCGTGCTGCACACAGATGGGTCAGGCATTGTGGAGGCTTCCTCCCAGGCAACAGCAGCAGCTTCAGGAAGAGCTCGCCGACCAACTGGCTGAAAAAGAAGGAGAAAGAAATGGAAAAAGAGAACAAGGTAATTCATCTGAAATCATTCAGGGGGAAAAACATGGACTATCTTAGGGATGTCCATCCAGCTGTTAAAAAACATTAACATTTTTTGCTTTTGAAAAAATACCAAACATCTTTAGAAGAACCTTCAAAAGTTTGACTAGAATTGTTCTTATTGTTGGATTTCATCAGTCATTTGTTTAAATTTAAACTCTTCAGATCTCCATATTTTTGTCCATACCCTTTCTACAGGTTATGCTACGCGTTCATCCATAACTGTAAAGCTTCCCCTGTATTCTTGTCCCAGCTGTACAGCTCTATTTTTTTACTACATCTTATTTTTCAGTGTGCAGCATCAATCTGCTTTCATTTGTCTGTTTGTTGCACATGAACTAAAATGTTCCCACTGAGGGACACATTCTTCTGCTTCTTCTTTTTCTTTCAATCCTTCTTTATCTTCTTCTGCCTAATTGGGTCAATCTCCTGATTGTTGGCTGCCTGTGACTTTGAGTCAGTGTCGGTGGTTGATTGCTCTTTGCTCTTTGGCTAGAAGCATTATCATCATGAAACGTGTCAGATTTTATACCACCTGTGTGCTTCCTGTAGAGGTGATGACTGCTTTGTTACCTGACGCATAGCTCCATTTCATCATCATCATCATGATGGCTTTTCTTGATTTCACTGGAACCTTGGTTTCTTCTCTAAAGCTCTAGATGTTGGTTTACCTCTTCTATTTGAACACCCTTCACTAGATTTCTGCCTGTTTTACGTTTCTGTTCATCTCCAACTTGAGCATTTTGTTTGTAGTCACTTCAGGTATTGGATCCAGGATCTGATTACCAACCAACTAGAATTTAGTCTCTCACAGACCTGTTAGCTTATCTTTAAGAAGGTCCTTCTATCCTCCACTTATTACTTGTATTAATGACACCTGCTTGAGCTGGTTACCTGTATAAAGACACCTGTCCACTCAACCAATCAGACTCCACCCTCTTCACCATGGAGACCAAAGAGCTGTCTAAAGCAGGGTAGGGCTACAGGTAGGGCTGGGTTCCGAAACTCAGGACTTCTTTGGTACCGAAAGCCTTCGGTAGGTAGTGGTACAGAAAAAAGTATTTTTCCAGTGCTTTTCTCTCAGAATTATACATATAGGTACCAAAAAAAAGTATAGTTAAGGTACTGGTATCAAAAACCAGGTATTGTTAAAGTAGTAGTATCAAAAAATATTTAACGGTACCCAGCCCTAGCTACAGGCTAACAGGCTAACGGCATGGTGAGAAGAAACAACTGTTTTTGGAGCAATTATTAAAAAATGGAAGAAACTCCAGATGACTGTTAGTCTCCCTCAGACTGGAGCTTCGTGAAGTTCTGGTCTGGTGGAGAATCGATGATCATGAGAAAGTTGAGAGACCAGCCCAGAACTACAGGAGAGGACCTGGTCAATGACCTGAAGAGAGCAGGGACCACAGGGTCAAAGGTTACCGTAGTAACACACTACGCCATCATGGATTAAAGTCCAGCAGCAAGGTCTCCCTGATCAAACCAGCACATGTCCAGGTCCGTCTGAAGTTCACCAGAGACCATCTGGACGTTCAAGAGAAGGTCATGATGTCAGAGGAGACCAAAATGGAGCTTTTTGGTATAAACTCCACTCCCATGTTTGGAGAAAGAAGGATGAGAACAATTCCAAGAACATCATCCATCCATGAAGCACCAGGGTGAAAACATCACGGTTTGGGATTTTTTTCTGCAATGGGGACAGGACGACTGCACTGTATTGAGGAGAGGATGGACGGAGACATGGATCACCAGGTTTTGGACAACAACCTCCTTCGCTCAGTCAGAGCATTGAAGATGTGTCGTGGCTGGATGACCTGAAACACAGCCAGGGAAGCTTAGAAGGCTCTGTGTCCTAACCAGTCTCAACATCTTTGGAGGAGCTGAAACTTTGTGTTGTCCAGATCCAGGACAGCCCTGGAACCTGAAAGACCTGGAGAAGATCTGAATGGAGGAGTGGATCAGAATCCCTGCTGCTGTGATGGTAACCTGGTCAAGAACTACAGGAAACATCTGATCTCTGAAATTATAAACAAAGGTTTGTGTCACAATTAGGGATGTACCGATACCACTTTTATCAAAACCGATCCGATACTTAAATCTGAGTTCTCGCCGATACCGAGTACCGATACTTCTACCACACAAAAAAATGCAACAAATTGGAATACAGGTTTAATTTTTTCTTCTCTGCTTTTTACAACAAATAACTGAGTTAGATTAAAAAATAAAATATATTAATAAAAATGATCACAAAACTAAAATATAAGGTGAAAAATAATAATTTTCTGTGATTTCACAGTGAAATTATTGCAGTTTTCCACATTTTAACCAAATAAAATGAACTATTGGGCACCATCTCCAGCTCTCAACCCACACTGTTCCTCTTTAGCTCAATAGCTCCCCCTAGTGTTCAATATAGGAAACTACAACAGAAATCACAAGTCACAGACAGTGAAGCCACTGGTATCGGTTCCTGGTATCGGGTAACTTTAACCGGTATCGGCCCGATACCGGTATCGGTATCGGTGCATCCCTAGTCACAATAGATCTTTAACATGAGCAGTAAGGGAAAGTCTGTCTCTGGCAGGACTTAATAAACCATGTTGTGTTAAATTCTGTCACAGCAGAAATAACAAAGAAGAAGAGAAAACCAGCTAGTTGATTTAGTCTTTGTAAATTTTATTTTAAGGTTTTTAAATTCCACTTCATGTTCATTTAGAAGTGTGGGAGTCAGACATGTTGGTTTCTCTTTTCTCAGGAAGAGATCGAGGAAATGCACAAAGAAGAACTCCGCAGCAGTGTTATGGCCCTGACATCTATCATCTGCTGAAAACATGCAGAGGAGGTACTCACACACATACGCACTCACATAGGCACGCACACACACACACACACACACTAACTTTGTGTTGTTTTATTTGTTGTAGGTAAGGAGCCACATGGGTTTATAGACTTGGAGATGCTCCCACCTGAACTCGGTATTACCATCCTATCTTACTTGAATGCTACTGATCTGTGCCTGGCCAGTTGTGTGTGGCAGGACCTGGGAAATGATGAATACCTGTGGCAGGGGTAGGGTACTTCACCTTGTTTTCACTGCAGATCTGTGCTGATTCCCACGGCTGTACGGCGGTGCTTCTTTTCTATATTTGCTTATATTTGTCTCGATCCATCAGGCTGTGCAAGTCCACATGGGGACACTGCTCCATCTACAACAAACGACTACCTGCTGATTTCTCATTTCGGAGGTTGTATCTACAACTGGATGAAGGCAGTTTAACATTTAATGCTAACCCACAGGAGGTAAAACCTACAGGAAAACACCGATCTGTAGGTATTACTCCGAACCTACAAACACTCAAATATTCTTATTTTCTCTTTGTGTGTGTATGTGCATGTAGGGTATCGATTATTTTATGTCTAAAGGAATATTAGTGGATCACCCCACAGAGCTGGCTAAGTTCATCTTTTACACCAGACGCCTCAACTGGAAGATGCTGAGGATTTACCTCGATGAAAGGTTAGCGCGTTGACACAAACACACACCAAACTAACAAAAGTCCACTTTTGTTCTGTTAACGTGTCTACCTTTTTGCAATAAAACCTTTAAAGGTATTAAACTGACTGTGATTGTTCGTCAGGTCCAAACACCACAACATCCACCTGGTCTGAATTTAAAAACGGAACATTTAAATCATCCAGGTTTTTACGTCTAGACGACACGCTTGTAATCTGATTACCGATTAGTTTCATCAGGCTTCCTGGATAAATAGAACTTAATATCATCAGCATATGTAGAGTAAAGAGTATTGAACCAAGTACTGAACCCTGAGGAATTTGACTTGTGCACTGGATATTAGTGTTTCCTGAAGTCATGATAGTTCTTAATAAATGGCTATAATTTAAAACAAAACAACAGTGAAATATTGGACAATTCAACAACATCTAGTCGTCATTCTCCAGTGTATATGTTTGTCTGTGCAGGAGGGACGTCTTGGACGAATTGGTGACCCTTCATAACTTCACTAACCAGTTCCTGCCCAACGCTCTGCGGGATTTTTTCAGACACATCCACGCGCCGGAGGAGAGAGGAGAGTATCTCGAAACCCTCATCACCAAGTTTAGCCACAGGTTTTGCGCCTGTAACCCTGGTCTTGTGCGTGACCTTGGCCTTAGTCCTGGTGAGTACTTGGACATATTTATCTAATGAACTGATGATGGGGAGGGCTCAATCCTCATGCATCATTATGGACATTTTTACTAACAGGAAGCCAAACAACAACAATGCAGATTCATTTAAACTAACTTAATATGTTAAAGTTTCTTTCCAATTAGGGATGTCCCGATACAACTTTTTCACTTCCGATACGATACCGATATTGCAGCCTTCAGTACTGACCGATACCGATATCAATCCGATATAATACATCAGAAAAAGACATAAGAAAAAAATGACCAACTGCTTCAATTTGAGTGTTCAGAGTTTCATCCACTGCCCAAAAGAATGAGGTCATTGCTCTTAGTGACCATAAAAAACAGTACAAACAAAATAAACATAACTTTAATAACAAGCCAAAAACAACTAATAGTTGGTTAACTAAAAGGACGACTACAATCCCTGCTTTTAATACAGACTGCTGATATCGGAGATTTTTGATGAAGTCCGATATAATCCGATATCGTATTTTTGGAGCCGGTATCCGATATTCCGATATCAATATTGGGACATCCCTATTTCCAATCCAAAGTATTCGTCTTTAATTGAACTGATTTTCTTTCCTGGTAAATGGAAACACAAACCCTGACTGACTTTGACCAAACTTGTGAGCTCTGCTCATAAAACGTGACTTAAATCCGTCATCGTTACTGGAGGAAGACCCAGATCCTGTTCTTGTTGCTGATAATGGAGGACACTTTAGTTTATAAACTAGAAAACATCCACCAATCAGATCCAATGAATCTGATTGTTGCTTTTATTAAACTAGAGAACATTTAATGTCTCTTTTCTACAAAGAATAGCGTATACTAGGGATGTACTGATACCACTTTTTTCAAAACCGATCCGATCCGATACTTAAATCTGAGTACTCGCTGATACCGAGTACCGATACTTCTACCACACACAAAAATGCAACATATTGGAATACAGGTTTTATTTTTTCTTCTCTGCTTTTTACAACAAATAACTGTTAGATTAAAAAATAAAATATATAAAAAAATGATCACAAAACTAAAATATAAGGTGAAAACTAACCATTTTCTGTGATTTCACAGTGAAATTATTGCAGTTTTCCACATTTTAACCAAATAAAATGAACTATTTGGCACCATCTCCAGCTCTCAACCCACACTGTTCCTCTTTAGCTCAATAGCTCCCCCTAGTGTTCAATATAGGAAACTACAACAGAAATCACAAGTCACAGACAGTGAAGCCACTGGTATCGGGTAACTTTAACCGATATTGGTATTGGCCTGATACCGATACCAGTATCGTATCGGACCGATCCCTACCCCTTACAGTAAAAAGCTGGTATTTTCTCTTTTTGCTATATATGGTAAACATGACACCAGGAAGAAAATCCCTCAGAGCTCAAACTGAAACCTCAAATGAAACGGAGAAATGAGAAGATGAAGGTTTTATACTTTTCATCTGAGACGGATCCAAAATCAAGATTTGAATGGGTTTCTATGGGCACATTTATGGTGACTAATGTGGATGCTGACAAGAGACTAGAACTAAAGACAAACATTGAAAAAAAAAAGGCACAACCTTGTATAAATTATCAACAAAATACAGGAAAAACTGATAAAAGAATAAAGAAATGTGCTTGGGTTCGTCGAAGGTTCAGTCAGCTGTAGATGAGCTGAAAACGGTCAGACTTACAGCTTTTTGTTGTCTCGTGCAGATGCTGTGTACGTGCTGTGCTACAGTCTGATCCTGCTGTCCATCGACCTCACCAGCCCTCACGTGAAGAACAAAATGTCAAAGAGGGAGTTCATCAGGAACACTCGCCGAGCGGCGCACAACGTCTCCGATGACTTCGTGGGCCATCTCTACGATAACATATACCTGATCGGCCACGTGGCTGCGTAGCTCTACGTAACGTACTGGTGACTGGGCTTCAGCACAACTCCAAAAACCAACACTGAGGAAATGACACTTTTGCAGTTTTCTCATTTTGCAAAGAATTTAAGAATCTATAGCAAGTAAGTCTTCTACGAAATGTTAAAACAGAGTCTACCACTTCACTGTAACAGCGAGTGTACTACCAAATATTAGCAATGTTAGCTTTTTAATTAAAGGTGGAAGTGAAGGAACGTCAAAGAAAGTGTTTTAAAGAAGACGAGCTCGGATTCTGCACTGAGAGTTGGTGAAGGATGATGAAGAGGAGCTCTGCCTTCAGGCTGTTACAGATGCCAGGACAGTGAAACTGATGACTTTATGACCATGTGCTGATTATCTACGACCGGCTGGCTGGCTGGTGAGGCCTGGCCCCGTTACTGCTGATAGACGAGAAGTTTCCCAGCTGCTGCTTACACGACGACATCTGAACAATGGAGGAAATCGTTTGGGCTTAAAACACTGTAAAGTTGTGAATCGGTTCGTTTGACTCCGATGAGCGTTTTGTCTTCATGAACACTTCCTGTTGGGCCCGATGGAACGTTCTTTGTTCTGCATCTCATGAGTTTCTCTAAAGGTGACTTCTACAAGTGCTTTGTTAACTACTTTGATATTTACTGCAGTTCATGAGAGAGAAGTCAGATCCCTACATTTTTATCCAAAGAGAGGATTGATCAGAGTTCATACCATAGAAGAAGTCCCCCTCCCCAGTCGGTCAGAGCAGATGGCTGCTGGTCCTGGTCCTGGTCCTGGTTCTTCCTCTCCTCTGTTTCTCACATCCCAGTTCATGTTCAGCATCAAGGTCTGAATTCAAATGAAGATTTAATGCAATCTGAACTTATTCTTTAGCTTGTTTATTTTTAAAATTGGCATCTTATAAATTATCCTGTTATTCTAATAAATGCTAATATACTGAATTAGGTTGTACTGGATTGTATTGTATTATATGCAACTAAGTTATAGTGAAATAAACTGGATTGATTGAACTGCTTTGGATTTTAAATCGATTGAATCAAAGCTGGTTGGTGTCCTTCATGTGAAGGAGTACTTTGAAATATGAAATAATAATAAAGAAGGTCTAGTTTTTAAAACTGAGCTATGTATTGACAAATCATGTAGCTATATATTCATTTTTATTTATTATGTCATTATATAACGGTAATAAAGAAATAAAATTGGCCCTCTCCACTGAATATGGCAGCTTTTTGATAAAAAGTACCAGTAGCGCTGAAGTGGTTTAATGGGAATTTGCAGCAGTAGTCTAAGTGGTTAAGATAATAACATTAAAGGGACAAGAGGGAATATTTTAAATAAAAATGATCATGCGTGGTCAGTTTTAAGTGATGAAGCATTTTAAATCAAAAAGAATGAGTCCACCCATGAATCATTCCATCATCTAGAACAGGCTGTGAGCTGTAAAATGTTCTGCAATTCGGGAACGAATTTCCCGCGCTGTCCTACGGATGTGACGTTAACTGACGCTTATGCTCGCTCTGGAGAGCTAGAAAAGTAATAAGAAATGTATATCCAGTAGGTGGCAGTATTGCACCGTTGTGTTGTGTTGCTTCCTTATGGCGGACTTTTTTCGTCTAATCTGTGGTTTTTGTTGTCTTTTTTGGCTGTTTATGGAGCTGAAAACCTCTCTGATGGATTATAGGGTTTCACAAAGCCAAGGGTACTGTTATAAATCAGCGCAAAGCGATCTGTGGAAGTTACTGGGCCTCGAGAGTTTAGGCCTCAAATCCCCGGGTGTTTCCTGGACCTCAGTCCGCCTCACAGTGCCTCAAAGGCAGCTGTGCTGCGCTGCGCACACGGCTCCTCTGCTGTTAGCGATCACAGCCTTTTGGGGAGAACCGTTGAGAACACGACTAATTACAGCTTTCACTCGGACTGGGCCGCCTAGTTCTGCCTAGAGTTGTGTGTAACCGGGGTACACAATAGAACTCCATACAGCGGAGAAGAGAGACGGGCAGCGGAGCAGGAACATAGCAGCTAGCGAGATTAGCCATGTTAGCTCCACTCTGCGGTCAGTCCCAGTGTGTGTGTGTGTGTGTGTGTGTGTGTGGCGCGGGGGGCATTGTTTTACCATATTTTCTTTTGTATTTATAAAATGTGTGGTTATTTATGGTATCATGTCTCCGCTTGCCTTTGGTTGAACCTTTATTATGAAATAGTGAGAAGTTTGTGCTCCTGCTCAAGGCTGCAGCTATTCGTAGCGCCCGGGGCGGCGCTCGAGAGGTTTGTTTATGAAAGCTGCACCAAGTCCCTTTAAAAATAAAAAGTCAATGTATAAATTAAAATCTCATTAGGTTCCTTTAAAAACTTATCTTTGTGCAGCTAGTTTTTGCCTCACATTCAGAGAAACGATCAAACGGAAATTAAATTTGATGAGAAAAAGACAAAGTCAGGATCCTCATCACCACCTGTAGGCCAGAACGTCAGTACCATGGAGAGTGTGGATGAAGGAAGTCAGACCAATCTCTGTGCTGCCTCCGATCTAACATTCGGATCAAGATGCTGCTCCATTGTTGCTCCACAGTCTGTTAGAACTGATGCATGTTTCAGGTTTAATACACCTTGGATGGTGGTGGAGGTAGGTTGCTTCTGCCTATTGCTGTAGGTGGGTCTGGTGACCTCAAGAATACCTGGCTGCAGACACAAGATGGCGGACAGCAACCTCCGTATACCGTACCGGAATTGGTTAGGGTTAGGTTAGGGGGAGGGTTATTGACCTTGCTTGAAATCCCCACAGCCAATCTAGAAAAAGGATATTCATTTCCGGTACGGAGAATTACGTCACTTCCGGCAGAGAGCTTCCGGTACGGCAGTACGAGAGTGGCTGTCCGCCATCTTTGTCCGCCATCTTGTGTCTGCAGCCAGGTGCCTCTCGGTGACCTGGGGATGTCTCTGGGGGTGGTCTTGGTGGGGTGTGGTCCCAGGGGGCCAGGTGAATTGGGTTAGTAGGGGGTGGGATTTGCTGGGCTGGGCCTTTCTGGAGCCTCCAGCCTTTCTAGAGGCTCCTGGCTTTGAGTGTGGGATTGTAAAATCACTTATGAACATTTATAAACTTTATAATAATAAAAAACAAACAGCAGCTAATAGATTAGATATGTGGGTCAGGAAAAGAAATGGACTGTTCCTGATCAAATGTGATGATGTGGCAGAAGAAAGACAAGATATGAAGAGAGTGGTCTTTGGTAACCATGGCAACTAGACCTGTCGATGGAGGTCCAGAGCCAGAGGAAGGAGAGACCCCACCCTTGGTTGGAGCTTTTTAAACTATTCCCCGTTTTCTCAGGGTTCTGTGGTATTGCCCAGTGTTTGTGTGTAGTTTTGGCAAAATATATTTTTAACCACTAGATAAATCATAATGAAACTTTCAGAAAACACTCAATAGATGTACATCTAAAAAAGTAAACTCCATTAAAGGTGGCTGCCATTGCTAATCAACAGTAGCACGGTAAAGTGTTTCTGTCAGTTTTACAGATGCTTTCCAAAGAGTCACCCACATCATACCCTGCATGTTAACAGAGATCGTAGAGCTTTGATTTCTCACATTTTGTTCAAATCTTGAAAGTAAAATTGTTTTTTTCAAAATGTGATCAAAGTGTTCATAAAGTCATCATTTCATTGTTTCAAGATAGAACACACATTTACAATCAAAGGCCGTATTTGTTCTTTTTATACTTTATGTGACAAAAATAAAACATAAAATTATTGAAAATATTTCTCATTTGGTTTAAAATCAACCAGCATCAAAAAGGCACCAAACCAACCAGAACAGCAAGTGTTTCATTCTCTAACCTCATTCAGGTTCTGCAAAATTATTTAAAAAATGTAAAGACCCTGAATGAATTAGACAACACACAACGTTCACAAACGCTGTAATCAACACTGTGTTGACACCATTATTCTCCAAATCACTGTCACAGTGTAATCAGATGAGAAATGAGTAATGATACCTGCAGTATAAATAAGCTGTGTGTGTGTGTGTGTGTGTGTGTCAGGATAATGACTGCTCCTGCTGATGAAGTACAGCGGCCCTGTGGTTCAGGGGGCCATCCATCATCTCCATCAGGTTTAAATGAGGCTCTGGAATGGACCGACACCAGGCTGAGACGAGCTGGACTCACTGGTCTGAACTGGGCTAAATAAACACCAGACTCTCCATCCAGTTCCTGAGACTAGTTTGGGTTTGACATAATCAATAGCAGTAGGGAGAGGGAGCTGGTGGCATGTTTTATTATAATTTTTTTTTAAATAAATTTTATTTCATTCTTAAAAATATGGAAAACTAACAAATACAATTAACAAATACTTAAATGAAAAGGAGCAGATAGAAGAAAGTCTTATATATAATCTGCCCCAATCCCCTAGAACTAAATCACTAAAAACATATTCATTTAACAATATTTAACTCAAAGACATCTGCCTTTTTATATGTCAATGATTAACAACAACTACTTGATTTAACATCTTTGCAGAAAGAGAAACAACAGAGAGAAATAAAAAAAATACACACACACACACACACACACACACACACACACACACACACACACACACACACACACACACACACACACACACACACACACACACACACACACACAGTCTCGGTTAAGTGTCAAAGGTCAGGTTGTGTCTGGAGAGGATCTACTCCTTCTTGGTCTACTCTCAAACATTCTCACTACTATTTTTTGAGAACATTAATGACCTTCTTTCAGTTTCTTTTCTTACTGGCACCATCAGAAACCAGTGAGTCAGTATACACCACAGCAACATTTATCCCAGAGTTTCCTGGGACAAAGACCAAAGGACAAGAGGACACGCTAGGATCGAGTCGACATGGAGAGAAATCAGCTAGCTGTCACAAGAAAAGAAAGATGTAAAGAGTCACCAGAGATCTGAGCTAACCACAGCAATCAGCCAAAACAAGCACCAGGTTCACAGAAAACACTTGAATCTGCCTTTACCTGAGACTTGAGCGCCAAACATCTCTCAGGTCTGGCTACCCACCTGGAGAGGTGCACTAGAGCAGCCGAGGCCAGGAGAATAAACATGATGTTCTCCACTGCTCCATCCAAAGTGTACTCTCAGTAGAAATAACACGAGAAGAAACCCACCAAAGGCTGAGACTGAACAATGCTGGAGAGGCCTGTGGGAGAAGGAGGTATCACACAATACCAACGCCCCATAGCTGGAAGATCTAAGAACTGATCACAGAACAAGATCCAGTACAGGTCACGGTGTCAGACACCCAAGAACAAATCTCAAGTTTGAACAGTCCTGACATGATCCACACCTGGCTACAGTATAAACCGACTGCTCTCCATGAACGCCTCTGAGCACCAGCTGATAATGGATGAGACCCACCCAGATGACTCAAGACTGGACAGTCCTGATCATGAATGATCCTCAGACAGGGGCAATTCGTCCAGCTACCAGCCAATCACATGGCTCTGTACAACATAAGCTCCTGTCAGGCAATCAGACTGCCTGGATTGACTACAAGAAAGCCTATGAGTAGATGTCACACTCTGGAATGTCTTAAAATGTACAACATCAACAACAGGACACAAGGAGCCTTCATCAGGAACTCTGTGGAACGTGGAAGACTCTGGAGGCCAGTTCAAAGCTGATTGCACAAGTTATCAGATACCAAGGTGATGCTCTGTCCCCACTGCCTAGACCTGAACCCCCTTAGCTAGATCATCATCATCATACAGATACTGGTTCCAGAGTGGAGCAGTCATCAATCACCTCCTCATTAAGCTGTATGCCATGAATGAACGACTCACTGATCCACCTCACCAGGATATACGTACAGCAAAGACAAACATTCGAAACAAATTCAAAGAAAGGCAAGGTGATCACAACTGTGAAGATCTGGAACCACCTGAAGGCGACATGCAGATGTTCAGGGCCATTACAAGTGCCTTGAGATCCCACAGGCAAATGTATGGAGGTCCGCCACAAACAAGTACCTTCAAAAAGTACAGCAGGCCCTGATCAGCCAGCTGAATGGTTAGAACAAAGTCCAAGTCATCAACATATACGCCCTGCCCCTCATCAGATACATCAACTCAGTGTTGTTTTTGTTGATGAAGACTATAACAAGATCATAGCGTTAACGCACCTTTTTAAAAATATGTTACCGAGACGTTGACAAGCTAAACGCAACTCTTTGATGACTAAAATGAGACGAGAAGTCTGTTAGTAACCGTTGGCGCGATGAGACGTTAGCGTGTGGAATTGTAGTATTTGGTTGAACTCTTTGCTGTTAATCATGTGAACTCTATGTCCATTTCTGATCACCCTTTTATTGTGGAGGGTTGAACTCTATCATTAGTTCCAGGTTGATCATCCTGTATGGTCTGGCAGCGCCATCAAATGGATATTTATTCAAAGAATACTTCTTGACAGCTTGTGACAACCCTGCTGATTGATTCCATATTGTGTCTTTACTAAAGCCTGGGTCCGCCACGTCACGTCCCAGATGCGCTAGTCCACGCCACAGCGCTAAAGACATGCAACAGTTCTATTTCTGAGCTGAGGCCCGTCACGACATTGTGGAGTACTTTATGATGCAGAAATTACGACAATATGCTGAACCGCTACTAGTACAGCTGACATAAACAACCAGTACATGGACGAGGAGCGTTTCATTATAGAATATTTATGTAATTAAGATTTTAGAAACAATCTATTCCAATAAATAGCTCTCTGACCCGTTGTTGAAGAATTAAAAGTTAATCCCACAAAACACAATGCTAGTTTTGACCAAATACTGACCAAAAGATACACTTCATACTTCCTGTTCTCAGTTCCCGTGAGATATTATGACTATCACGTGATTTTGGAAGCTGCGTTCAATGGCGCTCTGCTTCAGGAGAGACTAGAAAGACTCGGCGCTAACTTGTCCTATGGGACCTTAATCAACTCTACGGTGAGTCGGTGGCCTTGTTTGTTTCTTTCGTTTTACTAAAAATGTGGCGCTACATTCAGCCATTCAAACCACTGATGAGCTAATGCTAAGCTAACAGCTTTAAGTCCTGATTAGTGATTTTATTCATTAAACAGCGACATGTCTTTGTTATTGTTATGGCCGGACGTTAGACCAATACTTATAGTGTTGATTGAATACTTTGGTTTTTGTAGTTTTGTCCATTTTTCATGTTTTTTGTTACTTTTCCTGTTTAATGCCAAAACGCCCTATGGTACTTTTGTATTGATTGATGTGAGTGATTCTAATTTCCAACATATTGACCTAAATTACTTTGTTAAAGGATTATTACTTTTTTTAAAACTAAAACTATCACTTATAGAGATGACTAAAATGTGACTAAAACTAATCAGCATTTTAGTCCAAAAGACTTAAAGTGATAATATGCTATTTTTTCATATTTTTAAATCTTTTCCTTGAGCCAGTCTGTGCTAATATGACCCTTTACAGAGTTAATGAGAAGTCACTTAGCCCCATCTGGTGGTTAGATCCGGAATACCACGATTGCAAGATCTCCGTCTCCGTCACGGTACCCAGGAAGTCACGTGTCTCACGAGGGTTAGGCTAACCCAATGTGGCTAGCTGTTATGCTAGCTCTGGAGTGTTTTTAGCTCATGATTCCTGATTTTTTCCCATCTCTCCCTGCTTGAACACAGCTGATTTCTTTGAAGGAGTAAATAACCGCTCCTGTAGAAAGCTATGAAGGCTGAGGAGACATTTCAACAGGTAGATTTAGGCGTTTAGAAGCTGAAACAATGTGCTAACATGTGTAATGCAGAGATTTAAAACGGACACCAGAGGGAGCCCAAAACAAGCAAAACTGCATATTATCACTTAAGCTTGAGCCCCTGAGACTAAAACCAAAGTGGTTGATAAAAACAACACTGACACTGGTACAGGTGTGGCTCACAATTACTTTGGTTGTCTAAGAAATAATCTAGTTGATAGAAATAATCTAGTCTATAGAAATAGTTCCAGTGTTTTTACATGTGGTCATGATGGTTTAGTTTTAATTAGAGGATTTGTGCATCACTGTAAATAGTTTTTTAACATCTGATTACAGGCCAGGCTGACTAGTTTGAGATGTTTCACATATCCAGGTGCATTTCTGCGCTGTGACTCAGAAAAGCCTCAGATCATTCTGTATTTAAAAGCCCGTGATACCCAGATGGTATTAATGAGAGTCGTGTTGTCTTATGTTATGTTGCTGTGAGCTTTAGGGTCTGATTGAAAAACAACATAAAATAAATCCCCAAACAAGGCTCACCAGGATCAGAGAGCTCTGCAAACAGCAGAGGTAATGAATGTGTAGGAACCAGGTAAACAGAACCTGCAGTGGTAATGGATCATGAGTCTCTGCCCCGATGGTAATCAGCTCTCTGGGGCCTCTCAGAGCTCAGGACCAGCTACAGGAACCAGCACCGCATCTATTTATAGGCCTTCATGGAGTTTTGGAGTTTCAATTAGAAAAGCCTTCAAGTATCGACTAACATTCATCATCTTAATGATCATCACAGTCCACCGTAACACACACACACACACACACACACACACACACGCACAGGAAGGTCAGCCACTTAACCCACAGTAATCACCGTGTCATTAACATATTTACAGCATAATGTGAAAATGATCACAGAGACATCAACTTTCCCTCCTTTAGGATCTCAGACTAAACGTCCTCCTGCACTGAACGCTGGACGGCTGCTTGAATATTCTACTAACTACCCTTAAAGTGAGCAGGTGGAGTATCAGGATTAGTGCTTTCATCAGAATCCTGCCATATCCAGTACTATACATGTCTACTGCCCCCTGGTGGAGGATTAACAGGTGGAAAGGGGCAATTTTATTTATTTATTACTGTTATATAATTACATTATCAAATCAAATTAATATTATGTTGTTATATTAATATTAGTAAATTATTATTTTGTGTTTTTAGTGCTGGTTTTGCTGTATGTAAAAATTATTTTCTGCAAAGGATAATTAAAATATCCATCTGTGTGTGTGTGTGTGTGTGTGTATGTGTGTGTGTGTGTGTGTGTGTGTGTGTGTCATTAGTAACGTTCTACCAGATTTAAGTTTTATTATTATAACTAAAGAGAGTCCGGTGGATTCTTCTGGCACGACCGAACCCTTGGAGGAATGTTGATTCAGGTTAAAACATAATAAAAGATTCATTATAATCTGAGTTATTGGGAAAAAGATGGATTATTGTTTGTGATGGTCACAGGGTCAGAGGTCAGATGTTGTAGCATATTTGATAATGCTACATTTATCTCCGGTATACTCATGCTTATTTAGAAACTAATCAGTTTTCAGGTATTTAAAACAACTCTTGCTCAGAGAAGTCATCCTGATGAACTCTATATTAATTTATGATACACCTCAATCATTTAACGTGAGGCTGCTCGTTTAGTTTGTTTTAACCAAATAACATCTGGATAACTGCTGCTGTCTGAGCTGCTGCAGCAGAAACATCAGGAACTGAAACAGACAGAGGAGATTAAGAAAGTAGAAAAATCTCTCAGGTATTATTTTTTATTTTTGCTTGTTTTTGGATTCTCTGCTGGTCCTGTATGTTTGTTTTTAATTTTTAATTTATGTTTCCAGACCAGCAAAACCAGTCCTGTTTGCTCATTAAAATCTGGAAATTTAGCAGCGAGTTCCAGTTCTTCACTAACAGCATGACTAATTTAATTGTATTAAATATATACAGAAATATACACATATATTATTAATTATGGACATTGTTTTAATTACAATATTTAAGAACTTCCTACAACAATGGGACTGATGTTGGCTGAAGAAGGAATTCTCTCACCTGTGGAAGATAAATGTGTAAATTAAATTATAGCATTTAAAAACTGTAGGTGTGTTTTTGTGCACTGGTGTGTATTAAAGGATGGACAGGTATGCCCAAAGTGCAGCTCAGGGGCCACTGGTAGTCCTGGGAGTTCATTCATGGACTTTAACTTTAAGAATGGTACATTTAGTCCTCCATGTTGATACGGTTTGAGGTTCAGATCTTTACTTAAAATGAGGAGGAACAACAATAAAAGAAGATACATTAGAATCTTTTAAGTCAAATCCAAAATAATCAGGTTTTTATTTTAACTTCATTTCCTGGTGAATAGAACCACAACCATCACTGGCTTTTACTAACAAACAGATTAAAGAGCTCCATTCATAAAACCCAGCAGCATCACTGAACACAGAGACTCACATCCTGTTCTTGATGCTGAAAAATAGATTTGGTTTCAAGAAACTAAAATACAATCGACCAATCAAATCCCGGGAATTTGATGCTTTTTAAAAATTAACTCTAACATTTGAGAAAGACTCTTTTAATGTTTCATATCTACAAAGATTTAAAGCTCAGTTCCTACAAAAATCCATTACTTTCTTCTGTTCAATGAATGTTGCATTTATTTTTAAGCAGTACGAATTTAAAAAAAAAAATCACAAACAAATGTGCATTTTAAAATAAAAATGTTACATTTTTCTGGCCCTTCTTACTCAACATGCACCATAATAAATAATAATAATAAAATAAATAAAAATAATATAATAATATAATAACTAATAATAATAATAATAATAATAATAATAATAATAACTATAATAATAATAAATACTACTACTACTACTACTAATAATAATAATAATGATGATAATAATAATAATAAATACTACTACTACTAATAATAATAATTTTTCCTTTAAACTTTATCCCTTATTTATTATATAAAAAGTGCAAAAGTAAAAATAATAATACAATTGTGACATTTTTGTTGCCCTTCTTACTCAACATTCACCATAATATTTATTATTATAATAATAATAATTATTATTATTATTATTAATAATAACAATAAATAAAATAATAATAATTTTCCTTTATTCTTGATCCTTTATTTATTATATAAAAATTGCAAAAGTAAAAAATAAATAAAATAAAAATCATAAAACAAACCAATTTATTTATTTATTTTTTAGCCCAAACTGTATTTCTAAAGCCAAACATGAAGAAGTGAGCTTTCAGTGACAGGATTAGGTTACTGATAGTTACCTGGTAACTAGGCAGCTGTTATTCTTCAGCTCTCTGTCGTTTTCTGTCAGAAATCAGCAAACAGAATCTCCTCAGCAGCTCCAGTCGTGAAGTTTGTTCTTCTATCTTCAGATCCGGTCCCAGGCCTCCTGAGAGGTTCTGGAGCGGCGAGCCGACGTTTCCCCAGACGCCTGACTGACGTCCCTCTGAAAGACTCACCGTTCTAAACTGACCTTTCATTCGTCATCATCTTTGATATGTTTGAGGTATTAGATCGTTTAAAACCGTGTTGTTTTTCCTGTCTTTAACTCTTCACCTGCAGCTCAGCCGTTTGGTAGAAACTCATTTTATCTTTTTAAAACAGGATCTGAACCTATAACTGAAATAAAACACCACAAATATAGAGACGGACGAATAAAACTTACATTTTGCTTCTTCTTCTTGGTATTATCATTACATGCCTTGAAATTGCTATATATGTTGTTGTTATTATTAATTTATATTGTTTGATAAATTATTTATACATATTTTAAATACATTTATGTAATTATAATGATTATTATTATTATGTGTATGTATATACACACCAGCAGAGTGGATCATTTGCAAAGCACTTTGAGTTTTCTTGAGAAGAAAAGCACAATAAATTCTAATCCATATTGTTATTATCAGTATTGTTAATAGTAGCTAATATTGCCCCAGACTAATGAAAACATGTGCAAACATTTTATTTGTAATGCTGTGGGTTTTACACATCTTCTCTGTTCTAATATGCTGTTGTGAAATAAATAGCTGATTATCATATTTATTTATTTCCAAATGTTTTCCTGAAGTTTTCACTGCAGGATCAAATCCCAGAGGTGGTTTCAGTCTCAGCTCCTGGTCTTTAGAACGATCTCCCCGTCAGCTTTTGAAACTCGTTTGAAGACTCACTTTTATTCTTTAGCCTCGTTTCACGAGAAGTGATACGTGTTTTATGGTCTGTGTTTCTATCTTGTGTTTATTGTTTGAACCTTTTTAACATGCTGTTTGTATTTTACTGTTCAGCACTTTGATCCACACCTGTATTGTTTTAAAGTGCGATATAGTAAAGAAAGATGCGATGAGATGAATTGATACAGAAAACACCTGAATGAACAAAAAACCAAACCAACAACAACAACCTGTTAAAGAATGATTTTATTAGAGTTACTCATGAGTGCTGTGCACATTTAGGCACACTGCTTTGTGTGTGTGTGTGTGTGCATGTGTGTGTGTGTGTGTGTGTGTGTGTGTGTGTGTGTGTGTGTGTGCAGCCTGGCCCTGGGCTGTCAGAGTGGATCAGAGCAGAAACAGAGCAGCCTGGAACAGAAGGACCAGGACCAGAAGGACCAGAACCTACGACCGTCCCCTCGTCTCAGACGCGGCGTGGACTCCAGGAGGACGGCTGATTGGACGACGATCAGGAGAGCGAGTTCTGCCGCAGACGTTTTGTTCTACCGTCTTGTTCTGCATCCTTTACATTTTGACGTGAGTTGATCTGGACAAACGTAAATGTGTTTTCTGGTTTTTTAAATGTAAAAATACTAAATCTGACTGTGATCAAGTGAAAAGACGTACACTGAAAAAAGAAAACGGGTCTAACTTTAAAAAAATGAAGTAATCGTTCACAAGTAATTAAATTAAGTTCTTTCAAAGTGAATTTATTAAGTTTGTTCAAAGTAAACTTAAAAAGATTCCCTTGGATAAACCTAATTAAATGACTTGTGACCGATTACTTCAGTTTTAAAAAGTTAGACCAATGTTTACTTTTTTCAGTTAGACTGAAGTAGAAAATGGAAATTATGGAATTATTTATAAAATAAAAAGAAATTAATTGTTTTAGAATGCAAAAAACTGAACTGAATTTTTTGTTGTTATTGTCCAAATAAATAATAACACTGTAAAGAAGAAACGTGTTCGTTGTTTTATTATTACTGTGGATATTAAAGTGTTGGAGTGATGATGAAAATTAGTTTGATTCAAAATCTTCTCTCAAATTAAATATAATTTAAAATATTGTGAATATTTTACTAATCTGCGCAGGTCCTTTAGAGGAAATCCACATAAAGCAGAAACGTTTGATGAAAATAAAACAGTAATTGATCTGTTTTAATTTCTGTTTTAACAGGTATTAATAATGTTCACGTCAAAGGAAAGTGTGGAGACTAAAAACAGCTGATCTTTAGACCTCAGAGTCCTGATGCTGGATCAGGTTGGTCCAGAGCTCTCATTTAGTCCTGTTGATGTTTACTAAATAAGGTCCAATACAAAGTTTTAGTCTTTTATTAACCACTACATTTATTTTTCCTGATAAATAGAACCACAGGCCCTCACGGACTTTTACTAAAAAGCGGACCGGAGTCATAAAACTGGACTAAACCCAGTGAAGAAAGACGGACTCAGATCCTGTTGCTATGAATGGATGAAGATTCAGTTTGAGAAAACTAAACGACCAATCAGATCTGATGATTTTAATTTATTAGGAAAACTGTTCAAGACTTTTTAAAGTCTCAATTCTACAAAACTTTACTGCTCCTCGTCTACAAAAACGACTAAATCCTTTGTTCTGTTTGTTAAAATGTTGCACTTTTTAAAGTAAAAAAATCTAATTTTTCTGAGAACTTTTAACTTGGAGAGTTTGGCCCTTGTTTGTAAAAGTTTGTACACCCACCCCTGCTTTAGAGGCAGGGATGACGTTCAGCGGTCCACTGGTTCCTCAGGTCCACTGGTTCCTCAGATCCACTGGTTCTTCAGGTCCACTGGTTCCTCAGATCCACTGGTTCTTCAGGTCCACTGGTTCCTCAGATCCACTGGTTCTTCAGGTCCACTGGTTCCTCAGATCCACTGGTTCTTCAGGTCCACTGGTTCCTCAGGTCCACTGGTTCCTCAGGTCCACTGGTTCCTCAGATCCACTGGTTCTTCAGGTCCACTGGTTCCTCAGGTCCACTGGTTCTTCAGGTCCACTGGTTCCTCAGGCCCACTGGTTCCTCAGGCCCACTGGTTCTTCAGGTCCACTGGTTCCTCAGGTCCACTGGTTCCTCAGGTCCACTGGTTCCTCAGGTCCACTGGTTCTTCAGGTCCACTGATTCCTCAGGTCCACTGGTTCTTCAGGTCCACTGATTCCTCAGGCCCACTGGTTCCTCAGGCCCACTGGTTCCTCAGGTCCACTGGTTCTTCAGGTCCACGTCCATCTGGTTACAGGGAAACGCTGCTGCTGATCCAGGACCTGAACTTTTTAAAAAAGCAACTGGACTTCTCGTTTCTTGAAAACCTTTCTCCTCGTCTAAGAGGCCTCCTCAGTTCAGCTCCAGTCCAGTTGCCTTTTAATTTCTTTTAAAGAGTAACTGTGAGTTTGTCCATTAATCTTAAAGTTATGGATGTCAGACGTGACATTTCTGTCATCATCAGTGGAGAGCTGTGGACTCGCTCTGTTATCTCTGCGCTGCGTGAGCAGGCTGCTGAGTCCTGCTCTGCTTTTCCCTGTTTCCATGTGTTGTAGTGTGTGTGTGTGTGTGTGTGTGTGTGTGTGTGTGTGTGTGTGTGTGTGTGTGTGTGTGTGTGTGTGTGTAAAGGATATCCTCCTGGCCTTGAAAAAAATCAGAGTGGGACAGACTGACAGAAAACAGACTGCGACATAAAGCTTCCTCTCAGCTAATGAATTCCTGATCACACACACACACACACACACACACACACACACACACACACACACACACACACACACACACACACACACACACACACACACACACACACACACACACACACACACACACTTTTATTGGTTATAAATCCAGTTTTTTTCAGGAGCGTTTGAATGTTTTCCTTGTTTTCATGTTTTGCCTCTTTTTTATTTTCACAGCAGCTGAAATATTGGAAACAAGCTGTAAATCCCAGAAAACCTTCAGGATGTTTGGGATTCAGGTCAGGTTGACGGTGGGATGAAAGAAGGCTGAGCCACAGGAAATTACACTGCTATGCTCCTGTTGACCAGCAGGGGGCAGACTCTAACAAATACTCAGGCTCTAAATTAATCAAACCGAAACACAATAAACAGAGACACTATTTTTATCTTTTACACCAAGAAAGAAGCAAGGATTTTTTTGTGCATTAAAAAATAATTTATTTATCTATTTATTTTTTAAAAATTGTCTTTTAGAAACAAAACAAAGAGCAACATCCAGCACAAACAGATCCAGTTCAAGAGCCAACAGTCATGAGTTACAGATGGACATCTTCTGGTCACAGCACATAGTCCGCATTACAAGTCAAGGAGAATGAGAAAAGCATTTAAAAAACCAAATTTTATCCCCCCTTATTAACTAACTCAGAAAGCTCTCTAGGCAAGTAATCAATTACACTGAAAAAAGAGAAGAGTTGAACCAACTTAACTGAATTGCTTCAATTGGTAACGAGAATTAAATTAAGTTTATCCAACTTAAATTAATAAATTTGTACCTAGTAATTTAAGTTGGATAAACTTAATTCAATTGCTTGTTACCAACTGAAGCAATTCAATTAAGTTGATTCAACCTGTTCTTTTTACAGTGTAGAGGCTGCCAGATACCGTAGAAGATATCACAGTTACCCTTTATATAGACGCTCCAATGGCAACACCTTGAGTATCTCCCTGTACCACTGTGTAACAGAAGGGGGTTGTACCCGAATCCATTGAAACAAAATACATCGTCGTCCTAAATGTAAGAGTTGACATAACAAAGTCATTCGTCTAGGACAAAAATAGTCCTTCTACAGGAAGACCAAGAACAAACAGTACAGGATTCAGCAGGGTTATTCTATGAAAGATTGAGCGAAGTTCCACAGCGATGTTTGTCCAAAATCTAGCAATTAACCCTCAGGCTTCACTGAGGACATTTTTGTCCGTTTGGGCAGTTTTTCCATGTTTGTCTGCACGCCATTTTAACACCGTTTGTGCAAATGGTACAATTTTTTTGTCGCGAAACCCCTCTCTTGACAAAGAATTTTGAAAATAGATCAACGGAACGCTATGAAAAAACCCCACCGTACTCTTGAGTCTTTAGTGGACAGAAACGTCCGCTCGTAAAAGTGGCTATAAAAAATGTATACATTCATTTTTTTTGTGCTTTTTTTTTCATAGATCTGTTAAACAACTTCCGCCCTGCTCAAACATATAAAAACTTCATTCATTTTGAGGATTTTATCTCTTGAAATGCCAGTTTGAATAAACAAAGTCATCGATGTATGAAAAAACACAAAAGGTGAGTTATTTTCTAAAAAAATAATTTTTTGTGCACGGGGCATTTATTACAAATCAGTCATGGTTATGTCATGAAATATCTAAAATTTTGAATTATTTGCATTTATAGTTTTTGCGTAGCCACAGATTTAAAATTGACTACCCTCTTACGGACAAAAATGTCCACTTCTAAAACTGCTTTAAAAATGATCTAGATTAGATTAGAGGGTAGTAAATTTTAAATCTCTCACTACGCAAAAACTATAAATGCAAAAAATTCAGAATTTTAGATATTTCATGACATAATCATGACTGATTTGTAATAAATGCCCCGTGCACAAAAAATAATTTTTTAAAGAAAATAACTCACGTTTTGTGTTTTTTCATAAATTACATTGATGACTTTGAGTATTCAAAATGGCATTTCAAGAGTTAAAATCCTCAAAATGAATGAAGTTTTTATATGTTTGAGCAGGGCTGAAGTTGTTTAACAGATCTATGAAAAAAAAGCAAAAAACAATATGAATGTATACATTTTTTATAGCCACTTTTACGAGCGGACGTTTTTGTCCACTAAAGACTCAGGAGTATGGTAAATTAGAATGAAGCCTGAGGGTTAAAGGACATTGCCAAATGCAGCAGTAATAAGAACCTACATCCTTATTGCACTTGACACATAAAGGAGAAATCTGTGGATTTATTTTTTTTAAGAACTCAGGGGTACGTTGCAATCTGTGCAAATTTCTGTATTGTCTTTCCTGAAGTCTGTTACATGTAAACATGTAAAATATCACTGCCCAAGCTGGAAGAAAGGGGTTTTCTAGCGCTCTGCAGCCACGTGTTGGTTGATGATTGGTACTCCAAAAATATAAGGTTTGTTGGTGATCTTTTTGAATGTGGTATGTTTATGTCTTTCAAACAAATGCAAACTAAGTACAGTCTACCACATAAACACTTTTTTGGATTTCTGCAAGTGAGACACTTTGTAAACTCTCTTAAATTTCCAAGAGATCAACCAGTCTTGGACCCTACTAGTTAAGGTTCTTTTAATGCAGACATGTAATATTTGGTATTTACCAAACTATTAATTTTATCTTTTTTTTGTGTGTGTCTAGTTTGCTTTTTGTTACTACTGCTGTTCTCTTTTGTTTGTTTTCCTTTCTGTTCTTATTTAGACTTATGTTGGACAATATTAATGTTTTGCTTGTGGTTTTTGATATGAAGTTATTATCTATTCTGGTGTTGATTTGTAAGCTTGAAAGGAGAAAAATCAGAGCACAATATGTGTTAAATATACGTGTGTATGTTAAAAAATGTATAAGGAAACTGATATTTGGTGTTAATTTTATTAATAAAAGCATAATGATAATTTAGGGTAAAATAGTTATAGTATGATGTAATGTTTAAAATAACGTTTTCCTGTATCTTTATGTTATGGATTAAGACGTGCTCCACCAGGCTCTGCTTTGTTTTAATGCTGATCTGGATGCATTAACTAATAAAAACTACAAAGTACTTGAAGTTAGTTCTGACCGGTAACTTCAGGTTTCACAGTCTGATGGTAATAAGTTCGGATCCCGCTCGTTTAAATCAAAGTCAGTGATGAACTTCGTGAAAACGCGGCGCTGTCACCAGGTCAGAACTTCCAGGTTCCTCTTTTCACGTCTGATTCAGGTCAGTTCTTTACTCTATGATCTCTCAGGTATTAAAGTAGCAACTGGTAAAAGACCTGAAGTTAAAATAGTCTCATAAATGATTATTTGGTTCCAACATGAAGGATAAGTTGTGCACATGCAGACCTCTGATGAGACTGTCTGATGGTGTTTTACTTGAATTTTAGGAAACATTTGTGGATGTTTTTTATAGGAAATAAACATCCAAGTAAAGCAACCAAACTTTTGTATAAATGTTTATGTTTCAATCAAGGTGATGAAATCCATCGCTCCAGGTACAGAGGAACGATGACCAACTCCTAACCTCAGCCTCCCACTGAAGCGCGACCCAGAAGTGAATTATGGGTAAAACAGAATGAGGGGTTCTCAGTTTTTGTTAGAACATTTTAGCTGATTTTAACGAACCTTTTCTGGGATTTAAACTTTTTAAAGTCTTGCCAGCTGCTGAACAGCGTTTCCTCCGTACCAGGATCAGCAACCTGCAGCTCTACACTGAAAAAATGGAATAGTTGAACCAACTTAACTGAATTGCTTCAATTGGAACAAGTAATTGAATTAAGTTTATCCAACTTAAATTAATACATTTGTACCTAGTAATTTAAGTTGGATAAACTTAATTCAATTGCTTGTTACCAACTGAAGCAATTCAATTAAGTTGATTCAACCTGTTCTTTTTACAGTGTACAACATTATAGTAAAAAAACACCAAGAAATATAATAAAATAACACAAAGAAATATGATAAGGAAATACCACGACAAATATTATGAAAACATCAGGAAATTAATAGGAGAACGTCGAATAAATAAAAAAATATAAAACACGAATAGATATAATGAAAACAGAAATGTACAACAAGAAAATAAACAACTAAAAAACAAAGAAAGACAATTAACAGGTCAGTGAATACTAATGATAAGAACAATCGTAGCACAGCGTATCATAACGGATTGTTTACATAAATGCATCTCATTTCCTGCTGTAATGAAATCAGCTTCCTCTTCATCAGCTGCTTTAATTCTTCATCAGCTCCGTCTTTAACCCACGCCGACGTTTTGATGTTTCTTTATGTTCAGTCTCATCCTGTATGGACCGATCCTCAAAACCAAGAAGTTTGGTTTGTGTACTTGGAAAGTAGAGCTGTACAAGTATAAGAGAATACATAATAATAATAAGGATGTCTGTCACAAAAAAATACACTCTTATTTTTTATGAACTTTTTAAATTAATTTTCATAACACATCAAAAGTGACTGTATATTTTGTAAAATGTAACATTTGCTTTCTAGACGTTTTTTTTTTTTAACCTTTAGATGATTTTCTAGGTGAACTGGAGGATGGTGATGACCAAACGAGCCGTTCTCTGGATTCATGAGCTTGTAAAGTTTAAAAATGTGTTTTATTTACATTTTATTTTCCTACCAGTCATCAGTTTGACAGTTAATCTCACCTCTAAAGCAGAACAGAGCGAGGCCTGGGGCCTCTGTGGCTCCTTTTGAGCGTCTCTAAACGGCGTTTTGAGATCAGAACAATCTTCCATCAGGATGCAGAGAAACACTTTTTAACATGTTCAGTTTTATCTAATGTGACTTCAAATAACAAAATATGCTGATAAAATAAAACAGATTTAAAACATTTAGAAGCCAAAGCATTAGTCTATTACTATTTAGTTGTTTTATATTAAAGGTAAGTAGAAACACAGACCCTTTAAATCAGATTTCTGTTCATAAAACTTCACTAAATCCAGCAGCATCACTGAAGAAAGACTGATTCTGTTCTTGATGCTGACGATGGATGAGATTTTATTTAAAGAAACTAGAAAACAACTAAATCAGAGAACAGGATAGGGAAAAGCGACGAGACCCTTTTGTGTCTCACATCTACAAATATTTACTCACCCTACAAAAAACTAAACATTTGTTCTGATCATTAAATGTTAGAGTTAATTTTTAAGCGGAACAAAAAAAAAAAAAAAAAAAAAAAAAGAGGGCTTTTATTTAGGTGAATTTGGCTATCGTCTTTAAAAGTTTGGACCTGAAGCACAAGCTGATACTTCTAACATCAGACATCCTGCAGTGAAATTACTAGAAAAAACTTTTAAAATAAGTCAAAGAATCAGCGTCAATCAAACATATTTGAAAAGATGAAAAGTTTTAAGAAATGTATAAAAATTAATCCTGTTATTTCCCACACTGTTAAAAAAAGAAGAAGTAATTTTTACAGTAAAAAACTGCCAGCTGTGGTCGCCAGAAAAATTCAGTAAAAAATCCTGTGACCCGTAAACATTTCTACTGAACAAACCGTGTTTACCACAGTAATACAGACGAAAAGGCTCTGTCTGCTTTGGCTTTTCATCTGGATTATTTCATCTAATTATGATTTGTTCAGTAAATTTTTTTTACATGTGCACAGTATTTTTTACGGAATTATTTTGGCAACTACAGCTGCCAGTTTTTTATAGTAAAAATTAGGGATGCACTGATACCGATATTGGCCCGATACCGATACTGGTATCGGGTATATATTAACCGATATCGGTATCGGCCCGATACCGATATCGGTTAAAGTTACCTGATACCAGTGGCTTCACTGTCTGTGACTTGTGATTTCTGTTGTAGTTTCCTATATTGAACACTAGGGGGAGCTATTGAGCTAAAGAGGAACAGTGTGGGTTGAGAGCTGGAGATGGTGCCAAATAGTTCATTTTATTTGGTTAAAATGTGGAAAACTGCAATAATTTCACAGTGAAATCACAGAAAATGGTTATTTTTCACCTTATATTTTAGTTTTGTCATCATTTTTTAATATATTTAATTTTTTTTATCTAACTCAGTTATTTGTTGTAAAAAGCAGAAAAGACTAAATTAAAACTGTATTCCAATTTGTTGCATTTTTGTGTGTGGTAGAAGTATCGGTACTCGTATCGGCGAGTACTCAGATTTAAGTATCGGATCGGTTTTTTAAAAAGTGGTATCGGTACATCCCTAGTAAAAATAAACATTTTTTTTACAGTGCACGATGAGCATTTTGCCACTTTTTCTCCACACATCATCCATGCACACGTGTCCTCGTGACCTTGCGTGCACTCATGCGCGTATCATTCCCCCTTTGTTGTGCAGGCGCTGCTGCTCGCAGCGTAGGAGGTGGTTGTGGGTAAAGAGGACGAGGCAGAGGAGGGGTGTTCACCCCTGGACCTCTTTGTGGCATCGTTTACTGATTGGAGATCAGTAAAGACGACATCACAACACTGGCTGTGGTTTAAAGCAGATCAAATAGACTAATGATATAAAGACATATGTTTACAGAAAAATACAAGACAAAACGTGTGACCCTCAACAAAAATATTAAACACAACTCTGATGTCATCAGAGGCCTTAAAGACATAAAAACATGAAATAAAATGATTAAAAAAGACTAAATATGTAAGAACCCACTCACTGAATCCTATTAAAACTATTCAGTCAGTCAAGCATTAAACATGAGGCTGACAGAACATTTCAGTAATAAACCTTTTCATCTAAAAAGGATGAAATAAAAAACTAAGAAGTATTAAAAACCAAAACCTCAGATGATGTAGCTTCATGAGAATCCTCTGATTCGCCCCCAAACATTAAAAATACTTTCTTCAGTAGCAGCTTTAATCCAAAAGAAATGAAACTAAAAGTTCAACTCAGAAGGATTCAAGCAGTCTCCTAATGACCTCATCAGGAGGTAAATCTAGGAAACGTCGTCCTCTGAAGGACACTAAGCAGCACTGGAGGAGCTACTGGGAGAAGTGAGGGAGTTTGTTTTCTCCTGATGAGAGTTTTAGTAGATAAATGAACTCTGAGGTCATGTTCAAGACCTCCCTGAGACGTTGGTTCTCAATAAATTATTATAAAAATCAGATGAAATATCCTCTGTAGTAAAACCCTTAAAAACAGTGAATCTCAGCGTAGGATGCAGGCCTTTACCTGGGCTATTTAGAAAATAAAGGAACATCACCTTTTCACGTTCCTTAACAGTAGGTGGCGATAACATCCTGTGAAGCTATTTGACATCCATCATCTCACACCATAGAAGAAGATCTGCAGCGAGAAGAGACTGTATGAGATGAATTTTCTTAAAGGAGGTTAAAAACCTCAGCGAGGCGTTGTCAGGTGAACTCATGACCTCAGAGCTGATTTATCTAAAACTTCAGATTCTGAGACTCCTGAAGAGACAAAAACTCCTCCAGGCGATGTCAGAGTCCCACCTCAGGTCGAAGTCAGATAGTGATCAATTTATTTCAAAGGAAGATGTTTTCCCATGTTTAGCTCCTGATGAGATCAACAGAGAAAAACAGTAAAAGCCTCATTAAATCCTTTTGAATTTCACTTTTTGTTTAATTTGATTTCATACTGCTGGCGAGGAAAGCAGTTTTTTATTTCTGGAGTAACTGAGTGAGAATAAGTGACATAATTGTATGATTTATTTATTAAATTCTTCTCAGTAGTTTGTTTTTTATTTCATACACTTTACTTGTTGCTGACTGTTAAAACGTTCTGTCGGCCTCATGATTAAAACTTGAATGAGTGACTGAATAGTTTGAGTTTAAACCCACACATTCTTACATATATGCTACATGTTTACAGAGGTGGTCCCATCCTGACCGTGCGCCAGCACATGCATACTCTGTGCATTCAACTGCCTCACTTTTTTAAAGGCAAAATATTTTTCAGTTAAGCGTTCTAATTAGGGATGCACCGATACCGGTATCGGCCCAGATACCGTCTAATGTACATGTATCGGTTAAAGTTAACAGATACCATGAACCGGTACTTAAAGTGATAATATGCAACTTTTTCATATTTTTAAATCTTCTCCTTGAGCCAGTCTGTGCTAATCTGACTCTTTACAGAGTTAATGAAAAGTCACTTAGCCCCATCTGGTGGTTAGATCCGGAATACCACGATTGCAAAATCTCCGTCTCCGTCACGGTACCCAGGAAGTCACGTGTCTCACGAGGGTTAGGCTAACCCAAAGTGGCTAGCTGTTATGCTAGCTCTGGAGTGTTTTTAGCTCATGGTTCCTGATTTTTTCCCATCTCTCCCTGCTTGAACACAGCTGATTTCTTTGAAGGAGTAAATAACCGCTCCTGTAGAAAGCTATGAAGGCTGAGGAGACATTTCAACAGGTAGATTTAGGCGTTTAGAAGCTGAAACAATATGCTAACTTGTGTAATGCAGGGATTTAAAACGGACACCAGAGGGAGCCCAAAACAAGCAAAACTGCATATTATCACTTTAAAATATGATAAATCTGCAATAAAGTCACAAAAAATTGTTAATTTTTCACTTTAAATTTTAGTTTTATGGTCATTTCATATTTTACATCTGTTAATTTGTCTTAGTTTAGTTAGTTAGTTTAGTTAGTTTACTTTTTGTGTATATGGCCATTTTGTAATATGGCCATTTAGGTCCTATAAGATTTTTTCTTTTTCCTCCCCCCTTTTCACTCAAATGATTTGTATTCTGGTTGGTATTTTGATTTGACATTTGATTATTTAATTTTTTGAGTGAAATAAACTTATTGAATTGAATTGAATTAGTTTAGTTAGTAAAGTCTGGTGCCTTTAGTCTCTTCAATAAAGGTCTAAGGTGGAAGTTGATTAATTCACCAATAGTATCAGATTACCCGAATATGCCTGAGCCAGGTAAATTGATTTTTGAGATCTGGAAAAATGACCCAAAAATAATGTTTTAAAAATAACATTTTTGGTACCTATATGTATAATTCTGAGATAAAATAACAAGTTAAACGTTTTTAAAATGCATTTTTTTAAATAAACCATGGTTTTTTGGCATATTAATACATTTACTATTATTACTGTATTTATTGCTCACCTCGTGAACTTTCTGTGATGTCACTGTCTCTCCCCTCACACACCTCTGGATACAGCAGAGGCTGGAAGCTGAGAGTCGGACTGAACACGGCGCTGCAGCACCAAGTTAATTCCATGCGATGCGTGGCTTCGTCTAATATCTGGAATTCCTGTTTTTTGCGGCACAACTCTCATATCATATGTTACATTTTGCCCTGTTCCCGTTTCCAAAATGCAGCCAAACTTTAGAGTTTTTCGGAATTTTTAACCCAAAACTTGCTACGCTAACTATTTTGAAAGGTAGGGGCTCTCTCTGCTCCTACGTGTCTCACCTGTGTCTCCACCCGTGCAGCAGCGCCGATGGAGAAATGATGCAAGTTATTTACAGGGGATTTCATAGTACAAGTACCGAAGTCGGTACCGTGTGTTTTCGGACTAGTACCGTGTTTCGGTGCCCAGTCCTAGATAGCACCAAGTAGCGGGAAAAGCTATTTTTGATCTTTTTCTGCAGCTGTTTTAGTGTTTTCCAGTGCACCGCTGCTGATACAGCGCCCCTATAGTGGCGCAACGCTGCAACTGCAGTTAAAATAACATCCATTGTCACTGCCCGATCCGTAACCGGAAGCACAATAGGTTCTGTGCATGCGCAAAGACTACGTCACTTCCTCTTTTCGCCAATTTAGCAACATTCCAGTCTTTTGAATAAGACGGTTAGCTCCCAGTTAGCCTTTAGCTTTTACCAACAGCTTAGCCTCTTTCTCGACTGCGCGTACCATTTAAACAATGGATACCTACGTGTATAAACATTTTAATACATTATGTATGTATATAGATTTAATATATACTTGTTAACACTTTAAAAGATACTCTGAACCGTAACTACTGTAAAATACCTAATGCGTTCTGCACATGCGCAGAACTGATCAGGTAGACCTGATCTGTAACGTCCGACTTTGCGCAGTAAGGATCGGGCCGTCCTGATCCATAACTCCCCTTTTTATTCTTTATTTTCTTCGACATTGTATGAAACGTTGTCATTATTGTAAACTTTTTAATAAAAACTTATTACTGTTAACATCTTAACAGATACTCTGACCCGTAACTACCGTAAAAAGCTTCAGCGGATGTAGACTCATTTCACACATGCGCAGAACCGATCGGGTTTCCGTCACAGATCGGGCAGTGACATCCATATAGCTGGGGGCAGAGTAAAATCAGGCTGGGGGCAGAGTGAAATCAGGCTGGGGGCAGAGTGAAATCAGGCTGGGGCCAGAGTGAAATCAGGCTCGGGGCAGAGTGAAATCAGGCTGGGGCAGAGTGAAATCAGGCTGGGGCCAGAGTGAAATCAGGCTGGGGGCAGAGTGAAATCAGGCTGGGGGCAGAGTGAAATCAGGCTGGGGGCAGAGTGAAATCAGGCTGGGGGCAGAGTGAAATCAGGCTGGGGGCAGAGTGAAATCAGGCTGGGGCAGAGTGAAATCAGGCTGGGGGCAGAGTGAAATCAGGCTGGGGCAGAGTGAAATCAGGCTGGGGCGGCACTAAATTAGCTGGAGGCGGCCGCCACGCAAATTTGAACGCAGGAAAACCCCTGCATATTTAGCCTTTTTTTGAATCTGCTTCCCAGTATTTTATTTCACGTTTGTGCCTTAAAACAGGTGATTTTAATAAAAAGGCTGAATTAACTGAAGTGAAGAGTTTTGGTTTTAGTGCATCTGATTGAAGGTAAAGAGGTACATATTTCCCTCTCTAGTGCCACCATTTGATCAATAAACTAGTATTTTTGTGTTGGCTGATTTGATATTCTTCCTTATTGTCTCAGGTTCAAGCTGAATTATTTCTTTAAATAAACTTCAGAAGCTGAAAAGTGTTTTCACTTTGGGTCAAATTGGCTTGTTATTAAGGGGGTGGGGGGGACGGTGGGTCCCAGAGTCAGACCAGTTGAGATCCACTGATCTAAACAAATATAATTCTCAGGGTAAAACTCATCCACTCCTCTGCAACCAGGAAGTCTTTTCACTACCTCAGCAACATCGTTAAGGTCTGGACTCCCCCAGTTCTGACCCAGATGAATTCTCAAAGCGTTCCATCCAGTCTGAGTCCGTAGTTCTCCACCCAAACCAAACCCAGCCTGGGATGGGCCATGCTTCCCTCGTCCTGGTTGTCCACAGGGCCTGTCAGCTGGATCAGGGGTCCTCTGGGACAGAGGGAGAAAAATACACATAAAAAGACTTCATGAGCCGGTTATGATTTAATTGTCTTTACACCTCGAGCAGACATTCTAACAAGCTAGCTGTGTAGAACCGAAGAGAACGAGATAGTGAAGCGACAGGCAGCTGGACTTCGTCAGCTCTGGTCGGAGACATTCCCGTTCGTATAGCACAACCTTTCTACTGCTCCCTGATAACACTGGCACCTCTCTGCGACACACACACACACCAGAGTACAGCTACGTTTAATATGGTGGGAACCAGACCGTGGGTTGTGCTGTGTGTCCATTCGAACACACACAAACAGACAGATCCTGGATTTGAGTGACCTCACTGTGGAAAGAATCAGTCCAGATAGCGTTTCTTATCCTTTTCACACACAAACACAGAGCTACATTCACACAGAGGCACATGAGCTAGCATGGTGTGTAGTCTTAAGACTGAAAAACAGCTGTAATGCTGCTCAGCTGAACACTTTGTATGTTTATTGTGTTTTTTAATACATGAATATAAAAGATAAGACCTAATGACTAGCAACAAATCTTTTCACGGAACAACCAGGGTTCCTAATCCAGGAGGATTAAAAAGACAAAAAAAGTCTGAAATTTCAAACATTAAATTTTAGGCCTAAAAAACGCCCAGATTATCGTCCAATGTCTAAAATTGAATTAGGTCAAGTCTAAAATTTTATTCCCGACAATTGTTGGTCAAATACGCGAAGTAAAACTCCGTATTCTGAAGTTTGTTTACTTTCTGATATCTGGAAGCCAGTTGCGGTACCGCGAATCACACGAAGAAGAAGAAGACCGGAAATGCTTAGTTAGCTCGCCAGACGGCCAGTGTAGCTAGCGTGTTGTTCGCGGTCCTTGTTGGATATGTCGACTGCTTGTTGTTAAGAGACGGGAAAGTGTGTTTTCAACGCGGCGTGGCTCGTCAATGGCGAGTGTTGCAGTTGGCTGGAAGCGGTCCCTGGTAATACATTCGAAGCTCGCTGCAAGAGAAACCTCCAGTCGGGGACCTTGGGTGTAAAAGTGGTCGAATCCCACGCCAAGGCGGAGAAACATCGACTGACCATGAAAAGTCTTCGGCGAGCACAGGCCTTAACCGAGTTCTGTTCGCCACCCCAGTCTTCTCCATCTTCATCAGTAGCCGGTCCCTCCTCCAGTCTTCAGCGCTCTACCACTTCGGCTAGCGACCTGCGGGCGACATTTGGGTCAAACGAAACGTCTAAATCTGAGGTGCTGTGGATTATGTTTAGTAATGGAATGAATGAAATTTTTGGATTATTTGCCTTCCTATTTGTCTTCTTGGTCTACAATTTCATACAGAACGGTCTAAAATTGGTCTAAAATGTAACTTACTGAAACCTGCAAGAACCCTGCAGAAAGTTTAGGCAGCATGTTCTTAAAGAACGGATGATTCAAGCTGGTCTTTGTTCTAGGTTAGAACTTAGTCCATGACTTTGGATTAAAGGGATATTTGGCTCATTTTGAAGTGTTGTTCTATTAGTTCATCACTCAAAGTGGGTGGAGTCTATAGAAACAGGAAGTATGTTTGTGTTTAGTTATTTGGCAGATGCTTTTATTCAAAACAACGTAAAATATTTAGCCTATATCAGGCATGTTGTGGGAAACCAGAGAACCCAGAGGAAACCTGTGCATGTTTGGGGAGAACATACTCACTCAGCCGGGAATCGAACCTGCAACCTTCTGATGTTCCTACAGCTCTCAGTTTGGGGAAAAGTCACACAGAATCATTTTAGAGAAACTTGTATTAACAAATCAGGGAGCTATCATTGGTGTCCAGCAGGGGGCTGACCCCATCACCACCCGATCCTCTGAAAGGTGCAGTGACGGTTCAAAGCTCGACTGGGAGGCTCACCATCAACAGAATCCACAATCAGCCTCGACGGCCACAAAGCTGGAGCTTCACTTTTCCACACATTGAAGGAAAAGAAGACCTGACCTGCATTTACAAAACAGGCTTATGGTCAGGACTGCACATAACTGGTCTGCCAGTGCACATGCACACCAGATACCTCAACCTTCTGCCTGAACCTGAACCAGGCGCTTCCGAGGTCATGATGGTGCAGCCCGCGATCTGACGAGCTTCATTTCCTGTTGCACCTTCGATACACATGTGCAGCACTGGCAACACACACCAGTAGAAGCTTAACCGCCCTGAGGGGAACCAACGGAAGGTTGGTGTGCACCAGGCATCAGCGCATGAGTACCTTAATGAAAAAATTGCAGTGGTGCACAACACAATATTTTTCATTGAGGTACTCAGGGGAGACCCTGGCGCTGATGTTTGGTACACGCCGTGGTTTTTCGGGGCGGTCGTCTGTGTGCATTCTGGCGGGGCAGCCCGTGTGTGTCAACAAGCTACATGACCACTCCTTCTCAGCGCACCACAACTGGATGTGAGGTTCTGCACACCTGATCTCTAATGCTGCAGGGTGGCGCAGTGGTTAGCACTGTTGCTAAAGGTCGCAGGTTCAAATCCCGGCTGTGGCCTTTCTGCGTGGAGTTAGCATGATCACCCCCCATGCATGCGTGAGTTTCCTCCGGGTACTCCAGTTTCCCCCACAGATCACAACCTGCCTGATAGGGAACAATCCAGGACTCCCTTGTAAAAGAGATTCAGAATCTCAATGGGACTTTCCTGGTTAAATAAAGATTAATATGATAATGTTTAGAAAGACACAAGACATTAACTTCAGGTGTAAAAACCCTCAGCGTGACACTACTGTATTCAATAAATATGGGTTTCATGGTCGTGGAGGTCCTGATGTCTGCTTCACCTTGGGACCTGAAACATCCAAACCCATTTTAGCAGTCGCTCCGTCTGCAGCAGAAAACCTGAGAAGAAGTAATGTGGGTTTGAGAAAACTGAAGTAAAAATGTAGGTTTATAACCACACCTTATTTGGTTTTAAATGTGTGATCTGCTTGTTGATGGAACCTTAGGCTCTGTGGAGATCGATACCTTTATTATATACCTATATATTACAATAAAACAACAAACTTTGGTTTAAATATTGACTTTTGTTTATTCATAGTAGCTTTTCCAGATGAACGCAGGTGATTTAAACTGACAAATTAAATTTACAAATAAAAAACAGAACGCAAAAAGCCAAACCCAGACTAAATTTGTACATTTTTTTCTGGATATAACATTTAAAAACAAGCTTCATCTCGTTACGTTTATCTCTGAATGTAGGCCTCAGTAACCAACAGACACATAAAGACAGCAGCAGTGCTGACCAGATGCTCCAGTGATAAAGTCCAGACGAGGTTCTGGATCCGTGTTAATCCACTTACCGAGTACTGCAGGCTTTTTGTGCGTTCGGTTTTTGTCTTTGTATTTGTGTGTGTTTGTTGTGTGGTGGACGGCCTCTGGCACTGGCTCTGTGTTTCTGGCCCGAGACAGAAAAGGTTAACTGAATTTGGTTAGACTGTAATGGATGCATGCTTTTCTCTCGCTGTGTTTATGAATCTGCGTGCAGAAAACAAACCTTCATGTCATGAATGAACGTTGATGAGATTTAAGGTCTTTCTGTCGGTTTTTGTTCCTCCATATTCTTGTTTTAATGCAGATGTTTGATGGACATGAAATTAAACAAGATCCCATGTAAAAACTTAACGTCTGCATCAAGATAAAAATATAGAAACTCTTGTCTTTTATCTGTTAGACGATTATGTAATTTATAACTATGAAAATGCTAATAATGAGGTCATAATAATGCAATATATACTTTATTTAATCATAGGTTGAAACTTTTTTTGACTTTTCTGATTGAGTAGATTTTTTTTTGTGAATTTCAGTTTGTGCTCCAGTCAGGTATATGGTGGTTGAACTGAAAATTAAAGGGTTAAAAAGCACTTCATAAACGTCTCCAGTCCACAGCAGTCACACAAGTCTCAGTCTGAATACAGAACAATAACATTACATATCACACACACAACAGAAAAAATGAAGAATGTATTTCCTGCAGACTCAAAAGACCCGTTAATCTCAGATATTGTTCACTAATGTGTCTAAGGCTGTTAGTGAGCTCTTCTCCTTTACTCCGATAATCCATCCTCCACCTCACAGCTGTGACACATCAAAGTGCTGATTAGACAGCATGAATATTGCACATGTAACCCTTAACCTATTATTATAAAATAAGTGAGCGACAGGCAGTCAGTAGTTTCACTAGTTCTGAGAAATGTGCACAAATCTGGACCAGAAATCAGAATAACTCTAGTTTCGGCAGGACAGCGAGGGTTGGACATCAATAAGACAATGACAATTATGCAGTTTGTTTGTCTTATTATTAATTATAACAACAATAAAAAACAATTTGAACAACAAGAAAAAACAATAAACAATATAATAATCAAATAAGCCGGCAATCCCAAAATAAAATAACCCAAAATAAATCAGTGCCCTTTATTGTTGGGGCCCCAAACACACCTACTTCCATAAACACGTTTGCAAACCCTGCGTCATGTCCTTGCGCCGTTCAGCGGAGGGTTACAGCTGCTCTTTGTCATAAAAGTAGTTCCGAGTTTAAAATAGTACATGTCATTCCTTCGTGTTACTTTTTATTTCCCCTTGCAGTCGATATGTTTACTGAGGTCACTAGGCCGAATTATTATCACCATTTAGTGAGTTTTATGGATGTTTTTTTCTGGCAATGCTATCTGGTACCATTCACTTACAGTGTTTGAGCTAAGCTAAAGCTAAAAGAGTACTGCTGGATCAGGAAAACAGCTGGGCTGCTAACAGATAGTTTTTGCCCACTGATCTAACTCTGAGGAATATGGAAATACTGTAGACAAAACATAACATAACGGTGGAATATCCCTTTAAATGGATGTACTGGTTTACATAAAAGCACTTTTGTGTTTTGAAACAATCTTCTTAATGTACATTTTCTTAAACGTATCTGTGTCTTTATTTTAATGGTAACCCATACTTTTCCTCCCTCTCTTGTCCAGCTCTGACTCCTTGGTCTCACAAACTGTCCTCCTTAGTTCAAACGGAGTCCCTTTGACCTCTGAACTCAGAACTTATTATGAATTTTTTAGAAGTTCACATATTTAAAAAAAATTGCAATGAAATCATTTCTTTATATCATTTAAAATAATCAAATTTCAGTTTCCTGTGAGGACTTGGCGATCCATAAAAAGTCTGGACCCTCCGCTCTGAGGCTCTCACGGCTCTGGCGGCCCACCTGAAGGGGTATACTGGAGCAGAGTTTCCTAATCCTGGTCCTTTGGACCCACTGTCCAGCATGTTTTAGACGCTTCCTGCTTCAACACACCTGATATAAAGTGATGGCTAATTAACAGGCTTCTGCAGAACTTGATAGCACGCTGAGAGGCTATTCAAAGGCTGGCCCTCAAACTGTCAGGCCCAGAGCAAATTTAGTTTATGACCCCATAAAGTCTTCAAATATCTTGTTCCTGAGAGAAATGATGCTACGTGTTGTAATGTTTACACAGGAAGAATGGATTTAGCATCTGTTTGGACATCAGTCTAAACTAAGTGATGCTAGAATTTGTGTTTCTAGCTGTAATTAAAGTGTTTTAGAGCAGAATTTATGACATTATGGGGTCAGGTAAGCGGTTCATTCTACCAGCCTCTCTAGTGAGAATGTGTGTGTGTGTTGTCAGTGAGTGCTCTAGAATAATAAGCCACATAAAGTGTGTGTGGTGTCCTCACTGCGGTGCCCTCAGCACCTGTTTTTGCTTGTCGGACCTGGCTGTGTGAGGTAACTTCAAACAGAAACATAATCCTGTGTTTTTAAAATGTTCTGTGTTTATTAGGATGTAGTTGAAGCAGTAACCACTTTTATTAACATGGACCTTCTGAGAAGGTCTGAGGCCCCAACATAAAACGGGTTTTGATCAGAATCTGGCCAAAATCTTACAATAAAGTGATTATATGTTGTTGTTTTTGTGATTTTACAGGATGAAGTTACAGCCCTTAGAACACTCCTGGTGAAAATATATAACTCTGTTTAGTGACGTTGAGAGGCGAGAATCACATCTATATGTTTTTAATTAAATCAAACTAAAAAATATTATTAGTGAAGGGAAAGTAGATGTTTAAGTAACTCATTCCAGTTTCTTCATAAAGTCACTGTAGCCTGTTCTAGCTGTGGACAGGAAGGATCTTCTAGTGGTCTGTGATGGACAGGAAGGACCTTCTAGTGGTCTGTGATGACAGGAAGGACCTTCTAGTGGTCTGTGATGGACAGGAAGGACCTTCTAGTGGTCTGTGATGGACAGGAAGGATCTTCTAGTGGTCTGTGATGGACAGGAAGGATCTTCTAGTGGTCTGTGATGGACAGGAAGGATCTTCTAGTGGTCTGTGATGGATAGGAAGGATCTTCTAGTGGTCTGTGATGGACTGAAGGACCTTCTAGTGGTCTGTGATGGACAGGAAGGACCTTCTGCTTTGCAGCAGATCTTCAGGAGCCTCTGACTGAAGACTCTCTGTTGCTGAATGAAGATCTCAGTTCAGGATCTGGTCTACAGAGATGATCCTCCACAGCAGCAGGTCCTGGACTCCACCAGCTGCTAATCCACCTCCTTTGCTTTTTCTGCTCCTCTTTACGTCTGCTTCTGCCAGTGCTGTTTTTGGTTTTACTCTTAGTCTTTTTGCTGATTAGTTTTATATACAGACAGGAAGGTGATCAGGGAGACCAGACACACCTGTGGAGGATTAGTGCATGGAGACACAAGGAGGAACACAGAAACACAGGGAAGACAGACACAACCTGGACACAAGGAGGCAGGACATGACACAGGAAGTAGTCCTCTGACTGGAGCAATGCTAATCAGTTCAGGAGAGACACTGCTGCAGATTGGTAGCAGATTAGCTGCTAACTCTCAGGTTTGAAGCAACTCTTACTGATGCATTAGAACACTATATGTCCTGTTAAAAACCTCTACAATTTAGCATGACACCATTTATTTACTTTACGCCGTTTATGCTGCTGCAGTGGCATCTACAGTAGAATAATAATTATGAAATTGTTTGGATGAAACAAAATAAACAAACGGTCCTTATTGTAGATAAATAGCTCAGAACGCCTCGTCAAAATGACCCAGGTATTGCAGGCATGTGTGACCCGGGGGCCCTCAGTGTGATTTGGTACGGCCCTCAGGTGCATTTTAAGTATAATACACTCTCAGAAATGAAAGGACATAATTGTACCTTTTTTGTCACTGGGCGGTACCCTCAAAAGTACAACTTTGTACCTTTAACTGCAGGGTTGTATCCTAAGGAGTATAAATATGTACCTTTTAGAGTACATATTTATACTCCTTAGGATACATATGTGTCCCCTAAGGCAGTGATTCCCAACCTAGGGGTCGCCAAAGCCTCTCAGGGGGCGCCTGGACCTCTCCACTTTGAGGGGTTAAAAATGTATGTATTATATTTTTTATTTAACGTTTACTAAATTCATTTATTCGGACCTTAATATTAAATTAAATGCATTTATTTCATGTTTGTGTAACATAACTAAGTCTTTACAATTTAGTAATAATTCTCGAGTCAATAAAAAAATGAAAAAATAACTAGCGATCTGTACCGGAAACCCGATCGGTGCTGCGCATGTGCGAATCTTACGTCACTTCCTCATTAGCGCTGAGTTAGCCCTTAGCTTTTCCCAATAGCTTTGCCTCTTTTTCGACTGCGTGGACCATTGAACAGTGGATACTTACGTGAATAAACATGTTAATATATATATCTTTATATATACTTGTTAATATTTAACAGATATTCCCGTAACTACTGTAAATTAGACGCATTTTGCACATACGCAGTACCGATTGGGCAGACATCTGTACTGACCGACTTTGCACATGCACATTAAGGATCGGGCCGTCCTGATCCGTAATTCCCTTTTTGTTTTATATTTTTGTTGACATTATATGAAACATTTTCATTATTGTAAACATTTTAACAAATACTTATTATTGTTAACATCTTAACTGTTACTCTGAGCCGTAATTATGGTAAAATCCTTCACCGGAAGCAGACGCGTTTTGCACATGTGCAATACCGATCGGGCTCAGAATAACAGTACGATCACGGAGTGGAGTTCACGCGCAAGTTTACCGAGGTAAAACCATTGAAAAACCTTAACAAAAATAGCCAAACGTGGAAGAGAACCGAGTAGTATAGATTGTTACAAAAAGAAAACCAAAAGGGTGGGGGTGGTGATGTTGGGGGGGTCGCCAAAAAAAATTGACGGTTAAAAGAGGGGTCCCTTGGAAAAAAGGTTGGGAACCACTGCCCTAAGGGGTACAAATTTGTACCCTAAAGTACAGGTTTGACTAGTAAAAGGTACAAACTACAAGGGTAAACATGTGTACCCCTAGTTAAGGTTCAAAATGGTATCCTCAAAAGGTACAATTTTGTACCTTAACTGGGGGTACAAGTTTTTACCTTTGTAGTTTGTACCTTTTATTAGTCAAACCTGTACCTTAGGGTACAACCCTCCAGTGAAAGGTACAAAGTTGTACTTTTTGAGGGTACCACCCCAGTGACAAAAAAGGTAGAATTCTGTCCTTTCATTTCTGAGTGTGTATCATTTAGTCCTCCTGGAAGATTTTGATGCAGAGAGATGCTTTCTGACATTTTTACTGTATATTTAGATTTTTACTAACATGAGACCCTGCAGACAAAAAATACAGATAAATTAAAATATTTTTAATGCAACATTTGCTATCCAATCAAAGTATTTGATTTTTATTGAGACACTTCAAGAGATGTTGGGAACATTTAATTTCCTTGTAAAAAGAACCACAAACCCTCACTGACTTTACTGTGAGCTCTGTTCATAAAACGTGAGTAAATCCAGGAACGTGACTGAAGACAGACCCAGATCCTGGTCCTGTTGCTGAGAATGGAGGGAAATGTAGTTTCTAGAAACCTCAAAACTGTCGACCAATCAGATTCAGTGAATTTGATGCTTTCTATTATTGAGTCAAACATACGAGATCCCTTTACATGTCGATTTTGTTCATTAAAATGTTGCATTTATAATCTGTTTATGAGCAGAACAATAAATCAAATCATGTTTTTCTCTTTTCTTTCAAGAAATATTCAAACTTTTGTGGCCCTCGAGGACTTGACACTTGGTGATTTTGGCCCTCGTGTTGAAAAGTTTGGACACCCCTGCTTTAAAACATCTTGTTAAAGTGGATGTTTATTTATAACTCTTAAAAAATTCAAATGAAGAGCTAGAAACGAATTTGCTGTTCAGAACGATGTCTCTGCAGGTTAAACACAACCATCTGTCTGTCTCTGTAAGACACTTTAAAGATATGAAGTAGGACTGGTGGTTGTTTTGTTCAGAGATTCAACCTGTAACCAGACCTCCACGATGCAACGTGTTAAATGGAAGAAACTCATAGATCTTTATCAGGAACATGAATACAAAACATTTTTAATATCAGCAGAGCAGTGATGCTGGATGCGGTGGTGTTTCAGTTCCATAAAGATGATGGCATTCATCAAACTAAACACAGGAAACTGATTTGGCCTAACAGCGTAATCAGTGGCGCCAGACATGGCACCAAGGGCATATGTGTGTGTGTGTGTGTGTGTGTGTGTGTGTGTGTGTGTGTGTGTGTGTGTGTGTTAAACCTCAAGTCAGAGAACAAACACAGTAAAAGCCAAAACCTACAAGGACAGAAACAGTGTTTTTAAAATCATGTATTTAAAAGGAAACCTGCAGTTTTCTCTTCATTGTTTCATGTTACCGAAAACGTCTCCCGTCCTTTAGCTTTGTTCGCTGTTTAAACCCCTACAGCTCATTTACCAGCTACACTAAGTTCTGTCTCCTACATTCTAGTAAGTTAATTATTTTACCATTACCAATGAATATTATAGGGTTGTTTTATCATCTTCATTGCATTGTTTATGTATTCTATAACAAACGTATAAAAAAGCTAATTTTCTCTAATGACTTTAGCGATGTTTGAATGAACCAGGTAGTTAAGGCAGGTCAAGAGGCTTGTTGTCATCCATTATCTAAAAACTGGCCAGATAACTCCACTGTTTAGACTACAGAGACAAAGACAGAACAGGAGAGACGGTGTGTGTGTGTGTGTGTGTGTGTGTGTGTGTGTGTGTGTGTGTGTGTGTGCGCGCTCTCTGTCTGTGTGCCTTTGATAATTTGCCGTGGCTCCAGTCTGACACCTTTAAATGGTTGTCATCAGAAACCATATGTTATGCACACACACACAGACACACACATGCACGCACACACACACAACAGCGGCGTTAGGATTGCTCTCCCAGTTTGCCACTGCCCTATCGTTGATATTAGTTATAGTATTCTTCCTCCCTGTCAGATTCCACTTCCTGTGTAAATCCTGAAGCTGGTACATGGTAAATGTCCTGTATTTATAGAGCGCCTTCTAGAGTGTTCTGCACTCCTCTACACTCCCCAAAGCCCTGTACAACACGACAGTCATTCACACCGTGGTGGTGATCGGCCATGTTGTAGCCTCAGCTGTCCTGGGGCAGACAGTCAGAAGTGGGGATGCACCGACACCACCAGCCAGAGGTGGGTAGTAACCAGTTACATTTACTCAGTTACATTTACTTGAGTAACTTTTTGAAAAAAATTTACTTTATGAGTAGCTTTACTTCACCGTACTTTTTACTCTTACTTGAGTATTATTTTTGTTAAGTATCACTACTCCTACTTGAGTAAAATCTCTGAATCCTCTACTTACTGCGAGTAACTTTAAAGGAAAAACAAACATGTTTTAACAAAAATACACCAAACACAGACCTACAGTTTATTAAAGGAGACCACATGTTTGTGTACCAGCTTTGTTTTCCTACTCTCATTTTCTATAGCTAACTATCTTTATCTAGCTTGCACAAAAGCTAGACATAGCCAGCTAGCTAAATTAGCTAAATAGATGGCTACCTAGCTAGTTTTATAGTCGCATAGCTTGCTCTACTAAGTTTTGGCAATATATTTTTTTTTACATACTTTGAAAAGTGTTTCTTCTGCTTAAAATTTGCTGTTTTGATATCATGTTATGTATTTGTGTCAGTGTTTTTCATCTTAGCCTTTAAGATACTAGAATTCCCCCCAAACTTTATATTTTTGTCTGTCTGATGACATCATTTAAAAAAATCAGATGGATGTTACTCAGTACTCAAGTAGACTTTTTACCAGATACTTTTTTACTCATACTCAAGTATTTTTTGGGACAGCAACTTTTTACTTTTACTTGAGTAAACATATGTTGAAGTAGTGCTACTCTTACTTGAGTACATGTTTTGGGTACTCTACCCACCTCTCTGACCACCACCAGTAGGTAAGGTGTCCTGCCCAAGGACACAACGACAATGTAACCCAACCGGTGCTGGGATCGAACCGGCAGCCCACTGGACCGGTCACTCTACCAACTGAGCTCCACGCTGAGGAAAGTCTGAAGTCTAGTCTTAAAGCTGCTATCTGCGACGTTGTAAACAAGCTAGGTATCGCTAGTTATTTTACAGAAACACGTCTCGGAGCACTCACCCCTCCCGATTTTAGAGAACTGCAGGACAACTATTTTATTGATTTCTTTCAGGTTTTTTTAATCTCCATAATATATTTATAACTATACTACGTTAGAACGTTGTTAAGAGGCTTTAAAAAAACGTTAAAAGCTACATGGTTTACCAAAGCACAGATAGAAGCTTTAAAGCTGCATTCAGCAGGTTGGTAAACAATGTAGGTTTTAACTCTTTTTTTTCATGCCTCTTAACAACGTTCTAACATAGTATAGTTATAAATATATTGTGGAGATTAAAAAAAACCCCGAAAGAAATCAATAAACTGGTTGTCCCGCAGTTCTCTAAAAACTTCAGCCAATCCTATCGTTCGGACCGAACGATAGGATTGGACAATCCAGCTGTCTGTCTGCTGCACTTCCTCACTGCTTGGATTAGCATTAATCCGCTCGGGCACATTTTGCAGCAGAACATCGAGGAAGTGAGAAAAGGACAGAAACAGACTGTTAGCGCTTCCATCTTAGGAAAAAATACCAGAGTCCCAAAAGAAAAGCACCTTTTCAGCTAGCAGAAAACTAAAAACGTTTGGACCTATAGGAAAAACCAGGGGAACGTTTCTACAGTTGGAGTTTAGCTCTGTATTGTTCCTGAGACAACGAGCGGTGGCGTGTCGGAGGAGGCTGGCCTACGGATTACACCCGATGGGGAGGGGTGAGAGCTCTGAGACGTGTTTCTTGAAAACAGCTAGCGATACCTAGCTTGTTTACCAACCTGCTGAGTGCAGCTTTAACACTATTCAGGGTTTCTGACTCATGGATGGAAACTAGAAGCTGGTTCCACCAGAAAGCAGCCTGAGAACTGAAAGTTCTGCCTCCCATTCTAGTTTTAGAAACTCTTTGAACCACAAGTAAACCTGCAGTCTGAGAACCAAGAGCTCTGATGGAAACATCTGGACCAAGAAGATCTCTGATAGAAGATGGAGACTGAACTTTGAGAGCTTTAAAAGTTTGAAGCAAATGTTTAAATTCATTTCTCCAAGGTTTCTTTCATTAACACCATCCAGACTGAGTGGAGGACTACACCTAACCCTAACCCTAACACAGCCTCCATCTTGTCTAAAAATAGAAAATGAAAAGTCATTCAGGTTTGATCTCTTTGAGACATGTTGGTCATTCATCAGGTTTTATGAATAAGTGAGTCTCATCAGCATAATCATCTTTTCTTTGCTCTTCTGTAGTGTGTAATTTTACCTTATGCTGTTATTTATTGAGAGGATCCAGTTTTTTTTTTTTTTTTAACCCCGTGTCCTGTCCGGCTGTGGAGCAAACAGAATAATGTCTGAGTGCCAAAAACAAGCCCAACAGTGTTGCTGTTTCAGGTGAGAGGTTACAGCCACTGCTATAAAACTCCTCCTGGTTTTTGTTTAAATATAACCCCCAAAATCTTTATTAGAATGTTTTTATGGTTGATTGGACACGGAGCCTGAAAGTGAAGGGAAGGGTACAGAAGAGGGATGGGGGAGAAAGTAAACAGAAAAAGAAGAGAACAAGAGACGTGAAGAGTCCACTTCTAGACCTGTAAATAAAGCACAAACAAACAAAACAGGAGAAAAGATACAACAGCAACAAACAGCATATGAATACACAACAGTTGTGATATTCTTCAAATGTATACGTATACACCAGTTCAAGAGAGTTCAGTGTCAACCACAGCCCCAGTCAATGTGTCTGAAAACACCTGAGTCGTCTTTATGTGAGCACCTTGTGATCACCTGTGTGTGTATATACGCGCTTGTGTATGTAAGGTTTCTCTATTGAAACATTCAATAATAAGTTCGAGGAGCCACAGACCCGCCCCCAAGGCCCACGGAGGACGCGGAGGAGGTCCAGGCCCCAGACGTCCAGAGGACACCCAGGGCACGGACACCCCAGGGAGACCGCCGTCAGGGCAGTCGCTAAACTCTCCCCCAGAGGGCGCAGAGGCTCACCCCACGTGGGCCCCCCGGCAGTCGCCGCGCTAGAGCCCCTGGGGGGTCGCGGCTAGGAGCTCACAGGCACCGCCTGCAGCCAGCCATCCAGGGTAGATCTAGCCGGAACCAGAGACCCGAGACCCAGGAGCGAACCAGCCCCAGCAGAGGCCCGACCACCCCCGGGGGCCCAGATCCCACCAGGCCGCCACAGGAAGAAGAGCAGGCAGACGCCCCCAAAACCCAGCCCCAGACCCCGAGACACCCCAGCACGCCACTGGAGAAAGGCACCACCAATGCCGAGGCGCAGCCAGGGAGGATAGTCTCTGCCGAGGAGGGCCTAGTATGTCACAGAGAGGGGGGGGGGGGACGAAACCTGACAGAAAAACAGTCACACACAGACACAATCACGCTCCCTCCCTCATGCGTGCACACACACATTCCTGCAAACATACCAAGACACACAATAGACGCTGTACACCCACTCTCGCTCCCCATGCACTCTCTATGTTCAGGACCAGGGACCAGCGCCCTAAGGGTGAAGCCGGCCCTGAGATCCAGAAGATGGTCCCTCCCTTACTGAAGTGGGGATAAGCAGACCACCGCGCACCCCGCCGCAGCCGAGCAGCCCCCCACCGCAGACCCCGACCAGACGGCCCGCTCCACTCCAGGCCCCAGGCAGCGAGCAGAGAACAGGGGTGTGTGAAGACCCCAAGTCTCCCCCCGCCTGCTCCAATGTGGTGTTGATGCGTGTTGTAGTAAAATGCTTGATGGTGTGTAATTTTACCTTATGCTGTTATTTATTGAGAGGATCCAGTTGAGGTGGTTCAGGCATCTCGTTAGGACGCCTCCTAGACGCCTCCCCAGGGAGGTGTTTCAGGCATGTCCTGCAGACAGGAGGCTCCCGGGTCGACCCAGGATACATTGGAGAAAGTAGACCTTCAATCTGGTCTGGGAACGCCTTGGGGTCCTGACGGAGGAGCTGGTGGAGGTGGCCAGGGAGAGGACGGTCTGGGACGCCCTAGTTGGGATGCTGCCCCAACTACCCAGACCCGGAGAAGCAGGAAGGTGAGGCGAGGCTGTTATTTATTTTTTAGAACAATATATAACGTTTTTTTAATTTATATGTACCCAGGAATCACCTGTCAGGGCACTGAAGATGGAAATGAGCCCGGGTAATAATCTTGCATATTTACATATTGTTTTCTTTTAGGGAGATAAATTTAGATGTCGTCCTTGAAGATCGACCACAGAGGGATCCTGCATAAAAAAATAGGAGAGGACCCAAATAAGGACCCTGATGTACACCATAGCATAACAAGAATAGCTGAGGGGAACTGATCTAGATGGACACAGAAAGTCCTGCAGGTCCACCGCAGCAACATGTGATCCTACTCAGTCCAGCTCATCTACTAAGATCATCTTAGTTAGTAGATGAGCTGGACTTGTTGCTTTTTGTACAGCACATTGAGATGACTTTTGTTGTAAACTAGATATAAATAAACTGATATTTACCGTAATAACCTGAACAACTATGATGATAGTTACCGTTAGTACGGTATTAGGTTCAAATCATTCAGTTTCCACACTCGGTAACACTTTGTCCTGCTTCCAAGGTTCTTAAAAAATATTTTAAATGTGTAGAGTGTGTGTGTGTGTGTGTGTGTGTGTGTGTGTGTGTGTGTGTGTGTGTGTGTGTGTGTGTGTGTGTGTGTGTGTGTGTGTGTGTGTGTGTGTGTGTGTGTGTGTGTGTGTGTGTGTGTGTGTGTGTGTGTGTGTGTGTGTGTGTGTGTGTGTGTGTGTGTGCAGGTCTGTGTGTTTTTGTGCATGAGACACTGAGACATTTTAGGGTCAGAGGGGTGAAGCAGGCAGACACAGGGTTTGGGACCTTTGACCCTGGCTTGTGCCTAGGTCAAAAAGTGTTCTCTCTCACACACACACACACACACACACACACACACACACACACACACACACACACACACACACACACACACACACACACGGTCTATTCCTGGGTTCTGTCTCTGATATAAATAGATTCAACTTTGACCTCTGACACACGGAAATCAAAGGAGCTATTCACACATGGCCCTCCCACTAATACACACACACACACACACACACACACACACACACACACACACACACACACACACACACACACACACACACACACACAC
>SSNR01000455.1:161589-181589 GCA_006937965.1 Callopanchax toddi
ATATGTATGTGTATATATATATATATATATATATATATATACATATATATATATATATATATATATATATATATGTATGTATATATATATATGTATATATGTATATATATATACACACATACATATACATATATATGTATATGTATGTGTATATATATATATATATATATATATATATATCTATAGTGTATTAATTCTCCCTCATTAAGTTTTTATTACTACATCTTAATGCACTGTTGCTGATAGTTTACAATGGTCTGTTCATATATGGTAGTAGTACATATGTATAGTACATACTTTTAGCACTAATGTAAACAAATGTATTTGCTGAAGCAAATGATACACAGAGATACATGCCTTGTGAATATTTTTTGACAACTATTATTTTCATTAGAAAATTTGTTAACATGACAACTCAAAATATTGCTTTATATAGTTTCAATTCCAAAAATACTCGCGTTGTTTAGGCTAGTCCTGGAATCTCTGTAAAACCTGGTTTTGAGGCAGATATTTCTGGAGCTGGGGAGGAGGCTGAACACGAGAAGCACATCTGAGATAAGCAGACAGGAGAGAACCTGTTTGCATCCTGACAGCTGATGCTACGATTACGTCAACCTCATCCGACATTACCTGCACTAGCCTGAGGCGTATACACACATTACAAACACTCAGATTATTATCTCAAAGAGCTCGTGGCTAAATCACTTTCCCTTGGTTATTTCAGCCATTTTTTGTCTTAGAAAAATAACAGTTTAACGAGCTGCCTCTGATCATTAAGCAGCTTTTCTAAAGTGTTCAGTATTAACATTTTAGGACTTGTCATTCTGCAAGACTTCAATGATTTTCTGTGAAGTAAAATTTATTTAGGGCCACATTTATGGTAATCCCACGATTTGGATTGTTTAGTAGTGCACATTTTGCAAATATGTGTTTACCTTTTGTGCACAAAACCCAGTGGTGGATATAGACATTTTCTCTAAGGTTGGAAGAGGCGGGGAATGAGATTCCAACAGAGGGGCGGAGTTTATTATACGCTTCATGCATCCAGATGAGGTTGTTTAAGCACATGAAATATAAACATGGCATGAATCAGCTGTTAAGCAAATGGTTTTGTCACTTAATAATTAATTTCCAATAAGTTTATTAAGGACTCAATCACAGGTGATAAGGCTTCGTAGACCCATCACAGGTCTACACCAGTAGACCAGTGATGGGTCTACTACACCATACAGGACTCAAGATGGAGTCTACTACACCATACAGGACTCAAGATGGAGTCTACTACACCAGACAGGACCAGCGATGCGGTCCAGTCCACCAAACAGAACTCAAGATGGAGTCTACTACACCAGACATGACGAGCGATGCGGTCCAGTCCACCAAACAGGACCCATGATGGAGTCTACTACACCAGACAGGACCAGTGATGCGGTCCAGTCCACCAAACAGGACCCATGATGGAGTCTACTACATCAGACAGGACCAGCGATGGGGTCCAGTCCACCAAACAGGACCCATGATGGAGTCTACTACATCAGACAGGACCAGGGATGCGGTCCAGTCCACCATACAGGACTCAAGATGGAGTCTACTACACCAGACAGGACCAGCGATGGGGTCCAGTCCACCAAACAGAACTCAAGATGGAGTCTACTACACCAGACAGGACCAGCGATGCGGTCCAGTCCACCAAACAGGACCCATGATGGCGTTTACTACATGCTACACCAGACATGACGAGCGATGCGGTCCAGTCCACCAAACAGGACCCATGATGGCGTCTACTACATGCTACACCAGACAGGACCAGCGATGGGGTCCAGTCCACCAAACAGGACCCATGATGGAGTCTACTACATCAGACAGGACCAGCGATGGGGTCCAGTCCACCAAACAGAACTCAAGATGGAGTCTACTACACCAGACAGGACCAGCGATGCGGTCCAGTCCACCAAACAGGACCCATGATGGCGTTTACTACATGCTACACCAGACAGGACCAGCGATGCGGACTACCACATCAGACGAGACCAAAGATTAGGTCTACTATGAGAAAAAGAACTTAAGATGAAGATTTGGAAAGATGCCCCTGAGACGATCTAGCACAGGGGTGCCCAATACGTTGATTGCGATCGACTGGTTGATTGCAGAGGCTTTGTCGGTAACGCAGAGGCACGTTTGGTCTTCAATCAGCCTAAAAGAGCACACGTCACCCCTCTGGTGATTGAGCTCCACTGGCTACCTTTAGCTGCCTGCATCAAATTCAAGTTGCTAACGCTAGCATACAGGCTCCATCTACTTGAATCCTCTCGCTAAGGCTTACGTCACGGCTCTGTCACTCCGATCATCAGCTAGCAGAGCTACACCACGCTGGGACAGTCCAGACTCTTCTCATGTGTCGTTCCACGATGGTGGAATGACCTACCAAGCTACCAGAGCTGTCCATCTTTAAGAACCTCCTGAAGACCCAGCTCTTCAGAGAACATCTTCTAGACTAGCTCCTACCTTCCTTACTCCTCTGTACTTCACTCTATCCTGTGTTCTTTTCCCCTCACGGTCACCTCAGAGACTGACTAGTGTTCAACCCTCCAAGTACCGGTAGTTTGTTGTTAGCCTCAATGGTAACTTATTAGTTACTTTGGATAAAAGCATCTGATAAATACATAAACAAAGTGGTAGATTGCGTGGGCCTGTTTATTATAAAAGTTTGCGAGGTGAAAAAGTGTGCGCACCCTGGTCTAGCACATTGAATATTGTGAAAAAGCTCGTACATATTTTGTAGAGCCTGACATTAATGTTTAAATATTAATTTAAATTATCTTGTAATATTCTATTTTTCTGAAAAACTGTATTTTATGTTTTCATTACAGTTTTTTTTTTTACTATCGTTTACCCACTAAAATTAAAATTTCCACACAATTTTCAAACAGTGTACTCCAATTAGCAAAACACCTCCACAGAGTTGCACAACACTACACACAATGTCCACTTCACTCTTCTTGCAAAACGTACACACAGTGATTTTTCAGATTGAACACACGTTTTCTTAGTTTAGACAGAGATAAGAATTGTCAATTCACTTCCTGGTCGTTACAAAACCCCGGATTGCCAACGACTACACTAAGGAAGAACTGGATAAACACGTCCACCAGGTGTGGAAGCACACAGGTGCAAATTTGAAAACACAGCATTCAGGTGTGTTATAATTTAAAAGTATAAGATAAGATATCCATGCAACACTTCCTGCGTGTTATCAACCCTGGACTGATGGATGGTGGATTCATCACATGAGGAGATCCTTCTAACATGAAGACACACACAGCCTGATGTGATGAAACCTTCTGTCCTGATCCAGACAGATGGACAGATGATGAATACACCGCCAGAAATGAAAGTACAGAATTGTACCTTTTGGGTGGTACTCTCAAAAGTACAATTTTGTACCTTTAACTAGGGGTTTGTATCCTATAAGGGGTACAAATATGTACCCTAAAGTATACATATTTGTACCCCTTAGGAAACAACCCCCCAGTTAAAGGTACAAAATTGTACTTTTGAGGGTACCACCCCAGTGACGACAAAAGGTACAATTCTGTACTTTCATTTCTGACAGCGTAGTTACAGTATTCTTGTTGGTTTTACAGTCGTTTTTCTTCAGAGTCATAGTATTTGTACTTCATGCAGTAATTTTTATTTGTCTACAGATTTAATTTGTTTCATTGATTTCATTGTTGGTTGATTACTGTAACTGATTATGGTCAGAAATACTGTAAGTATTGAAATAAATACTTGAAATCTTCAGTCTGCAGCATCAGTGTTGTGCAGTTCTTGGTCAGTTTATAGTTTATAGCCTATTTGTCTACATTCTGTCTAGATCTCATGAAGACTGTTGTGGGTTTGTCACTTTTTTTTCCATCTAAATGATCCCTCACATAACAATGTCTGGACTCAAATCTACCACATGGTATTTCCTAAAATTAGTTTTTTGACAAATGTGTTTTATATTGATCACATCAGAGTGAAACTGGCTGCAATGGAGTCTGATCACTGAGAACTGTGTTGGTCAAGTGACAACTAATACCATTTTTACAAATGTGTGTGTATGTTTTGACTGAAGTGTGTCATTTGCAAACGATCACAGAATTATGCAAATTGAGTGTGGTGTTTGGATAATTGTAACTGGATTTTGAAAATAAAAACACAAGTCTTAAAATCGTGTGTAAACGATTGTAAAGAACTGTAAAAGCCACAATCATCAAACTCACAACAACAACTAAACTGATAAAGGTTTGAAACATTTCACTCGTTGTGTAATGAATTTATATAATCTATCACTTTCTAAAATGAGGACGAGAAACGTTGAACCTTTTCACAATATTCTAATTTTCTGTTGTACCAGGATGTGAGATGCAGGCAGACAAAGCACACACAGAGCACCATAACCAAGAGGCTGGATTAGTGAACTGAAACGTGTGGTGAGGTCGGACTGGAGGCTCCACAGTTAGAGTGGGAGAATCCAACAAGGGGGTGGAGAAGGACAGAGCTAAGATACTGTGGTGTGTTCAGACTGATCAACCGCTGATGGCTAACCAAAAGCTGCAGAAAAGGGGAGGGATGGATGGATACAATAAGCTTAAAGCTCAAACATCTGTACTCCTCAGTGACTTTCTGAAAGCAGCAGCTGGCGTTCTGATGTTTCAGCAACCAATAAAACTGCTTTCCTCTACAAAACAAACCTCTCACTTCATGAGTGTCTAATAAATCACCGCCTAAATCTGTATTTGAGTTGTCGAACTACCTTATGACAAAGACTTCCTGCTACTAAACCTACTGCTAGACTCGCTGTCTGTCCACACACACATGTGCACCTTAATTCCCATTTAGACTTCCATATGGTCAGGAACATTTAGGTACACCCCCCACTACACACACTCGGCCGAGCACAGAAACCGCACACACACACACGCACACACGCACACACACACACACACACACACACACACACACACACACACACACACACACACACACACACACACACACACACACACACACACACACACACACACACACACACAGAGCCATAAAGAAACTTACATTTAGATGAAAGCAGTGTAAAATAGTGACTTTAACTCCATGTCAGTGAGAGCGAGGGAACTAGCACACACACATACACACACACACACACACGCACGCACGCAGAGTCACTGTGAAGTTGACGAGTTGTGTGGCAGATATATGGGTTGGAATGCGACCATAAAAGATGGAGCAGAATCACCCTGAGCCGTTCCACAGAAAGAGCTTTGGGTGGGGGAGGTGGGGGAGGTGGAGTGGTGTTGAAGAGCTGTTAGGGTGGTCCATGTCTGTGGTCCATTTGGACCAGTTCTAAAATAATATACAGACTTTTGTGATCAGTTCTTTTCTTGTTGGGACATTTATAGAAAGACGTTTTTATATTCTAATAAAGCTGCAGAGTTCACATTTCCATTTATTGATTTCCCTCCCTTTGTGTTGTCGATGCAGACAGAACGGAGGGTCTGCGTGTCGCGCTACATCACAACTAATTTTCTCCACAGGAAAAGTGTGACATACTTTTACTGTTGCACAGTTTGCTCTGTTGAATTTGTGGCAGGATTGATCGCATCCGCTTAGGCAACAGAGGGGACAGGCAGAGCGGAAAGAGACAAAAAACCCAAAAGAGAGAGAAAAAGAGAGAAGGGGGAGGAGACAAAGGGGATAGGAAGCAGAGCGAAACAACAATGAGCTAATAAAAAATAAAACATGTAAATTATAACCAGGATGAAGTGTATATACCCACTGTGTGCAGTGAAGGATATGTATTCTAGCTGATTTGTGTATTTTAATCACTGTATGTTAAACACTGTGTGTTTTGTGTCTATGTGCAAAAACCTCTGTTTAATGTGTGTATAGGTGTCTCTCTGTGTGTGAGAGTCAAAGGTGGAGTGTAATTATTACTATGTGTGTGTGTGTGTGTGTGTGCGCACAGATTTGTCACATAGTGGTGGCTGGCTCCCCCCCCCCCCCAGCCAGCCCAGAGAGAGGAGGTCACGTATGCCAAGGAACCAGGAGGACACAAGACCAGGAGGAGGACACAAGACCAGGAGGAGGACACAAGACCAGGAGGAGGACACAAGATCAGGAGGAGGACACAAGACCAAGAGGAGAAGGGGAGTCAGCAAATGAACAATGAGACCTTCATTTTTAAATTTTTACTCAGTTAACAACATTATGTGTCTTCATGCAGGAATTGTCTCAACAGAAGAACATAAATAAATCATTTTTCTTATTTTAGTAAGATAAACAGAACTTGATGAGTCAATGTGAGAAACAAGTCAGCAAAACTAGACCAGTCTGCTCTTTCTAACCGGCTTTCTGTGTGCCGTCTAGTCTTGTTATGGGGAGGCTGTGGCCCAGTGATGGAATGGTTTTATTCCAGTTAGCAGATTAGTGATGTTGTCCATAGCCACATGTTTTACTGCAAACCACTTCTAAGTCAAAGGCTGGAAAACCAAGAATAGAGAAGACTAGAGAAATGAAATGTGTTGAAAATGCAACCTGTAGCAGTCAGCAACCTCCAGGAGCAACATGTGAATCAAAGCTCAGATAAACATCAGATCAGGACCGCAAGAACACATGCTCTGCTTCTAAAACAGCCTCAAAAATCTAACCCTATCAAAAAAATTTAAATTAAAATTTATTTCATTCAAATAAAAATAAAATGATCAAAAAAACAATAAGTATATACATAACACAAGCAATTTGAATGAAAAGGAGCAGATAGAAGAACATATCTTATCATTTCTGCCCCTTTTAAACAAAAGAAAATTATTAACACATTCTTAGTTCAAACTGTCAGACATACAGTTCATTTAAACAGTTATTTTCTAAATTACAGAGTAATCTTAGACTTTAGTTTCATAACTTTTCAATACACTTGATTTAATATGCTTTCTGAATATGGTAAGTGACCGTGAGTCTTTTATTTCCCTGCTGAGGTTATTCCACAATTTTACACCATTTACTGAAATACTGCGTTCCTTAATTATGGCTCTGAATCGAGGTTTTTTAAAGACCTCGACTCCTTTCAACATGTATCCACTGACTCTCTTTTGAAACATTTTCTGAATATTTGTTGGTAATGTACTTTTATTTGCTCTGTACATGGTTTGTAATATTTTCCAATCTACCAGGTCATGAAATGTCAGTATTTTATATTTGATGAATAATGGGTTAGAGGGTTCTCTATAGTGGCTGTTGTTAATGATCCTCAATGCTCTTTTCTGTAAAATGACCAAAGGTTGTGTAGAAGTTTTGCATGTGGCTCCCCAGATTTCCAAACAATAAATGAAGTATGGTCCAATCAGTGAGTTATACAGTGCTAACAATCCAGAACTATTTAGTAAAAACTTGACTTTATATAAAACTGCGATGGATTTTGCAATTTTCCCTTTTATATAACTTATATGTGATTTCCAAGTGAGATCCTCATCAAACACAACTCCTAAAAATTTAGTTTCTTTTACTCTTTGAATTTCTCTTCCATCTATTTTTAAAGATACATCACTGTATTTCTTGTTCTTAAACAACATAAAGTTTGTTTTGTTCAGGTTCAGTGACAGTCTGTTGATATCAAACCAGTTTTTTACTTTAATCAGTTCATTATTTATCACTTGAGTTACTTCATTTATATTTGAACCTGAATAAAACAAAGTAGTGTCATCAGCAAAGAGAACAGTACCAAGTAGTTTGGACACATTTACAAAATCATTAATAAATAATATGAACAGTTTGGGTCCCAGTACCGACCCTTGTGGTACTCCACAATTTATATCACTTAGTTCTGATCTCGTATCGTTTATTTGAACAAACTGTTTTCTATTTTTTAAATAACTATTAACCCACCGATGAACCACTCCTCTTGTCCCATACTGATCTCATTTCTGAAGTAACCTTGAATGATCAATGATGTCGAATGTTTTTTTAAATCAATAAATATACTGATAAAGTCGTTTTTATTGTCCATTGCTGTTGATATTTTGTCCGTTAATTCCATTATTGCCATTGCTGTGGAGTGTTTAGTTCTGAATCCATACTGTTCTGGGTTTAAGATATTATTTTTTTCGATAATTTTGTCCAACCTTGTTACAAACACTTTTTCCAATATTTTTGAAAACTGTGGAAGTAGTGACACCGGCCTGTAGTTATTGAAGCTGTGTTTATCACCACTCTTAAACAATGGAATGACTTTAGCGGTTTTCATTCAATCAGGAAACACTCCGGTAGAAAGTGACAGATTACAGATGTAAGTGAACGGATCGATAACAGAGTCTATAATAGTTTTAACAGTCATCATATCCAGGTCATCATCATCGGTTGATTTTTTGCTTCCACAGTTTTTTACAATACTTCTTATTTCTTCTTTCTCCACTTTGTCAAGGAAAATACTATTGACATTGTTAATTATTGTACCCAGTTTGTCTTCTATTATTGGTTTGTTGTCCACCAAACTCTTCCCTACATTTACAAAAAAATGATTGAATTCATTAGTGATTTCTTTTATTTCATGAATGTCTTTATTGTCCCTGACAAAGTGGTTTGGGAGTCTTGATTTAGTTTTATCTTTATTTGTCACACTATTAATTATTCCCCATGTTGTTGTACTGTTGTCTTTATTCTTATTCAGTAGTGCACCATAATAATCCTTTTTTTGCTTCCTAATTATTGTTGTTAATTTATTTTTATATTTTTTATATTCATCTTCTGCTTCCTTTGTTCGTGATTTTAAGAAACTCCTATATAACGGATTCTTTTTAGCACAAGCGTTTTTTATTCCTTTAGTCATCCATGATTGATTTTCGTTTTTACCAGTTATCTTGATGAATTTACAATTATTATGAAATGAGTTCATTAGTATTTCCATAAAAGATGAATATGCTGTGTTGACGTCACTAACATAGACTTCCCTCCAGTTCTGCTTCTTTAGACCCTTACCTAGTGCCTCCAGGGCTTTAACAGATTTATCTTCTATAATTTATGGTTATATTTTGTTTTACAGAATGTTTGTATTTAGATACAACAAAAACAGATAAATGGTCACTTATGTCTGTCTTCAAAATTCCAGTTTTAATAACATCCTCCTTTTTATTTGTGAATATATTATCAATTATTGTGGCACTTTGAGATGTGATCCTGGTTGGTTTGTTAATCAGTGGGGATAAACCTAAACTATACATTAAATCAACAAACTCACTAGAAGTTTTCTGTACAACAGGATGATCTAAATTAATATTAAAGTCTCCACACATAAACAATGCTTTGTTTTTAATATGATCAACTAACTCAATTATTTTGTCAGTAAATGTCCCAACACAAGAACCAGGTGCTCTATAAACACAACTAATAACAATATTTTTAGCATTGTCGTGGATAACTTCCACCGTCACCATTTCCATAACATTATCTTCCACAATAATTGAAATAAAATTAATAAAAATCAATAAAACAACATAAACCAACATCTCTATAAACCTATAAAGCACAGAGAAAAAAACGGATAAACTCTGTAAACTCCACAAAGGTAGTCATAAAGCCGGTTTCTGTCATCTTCACTGGGCTTGTTGTCTTCATTCATTCTTTTCACCAAATTAGTTCAAAATTCTAATTTCTTTCACAGCTAAAATGCTGTAATACTGGCTGTAGTATTATCATTGTTTTCTGCATCAATTACACTCAACAATGTGTTAAAAATAAATAACAAGAAACATTTGTTTAATTAAGACACACTCAAAAACGTCTGCACAGAACCCATAAACTATACAGTCATATAAAAACAACATCTTTATTTTTAAGACATGCATAGAACAAAATCCATGTTATTAACGGAGGGCCTCCGCTTGTACGTGTGTGTTTGTTCATTATCCAGATGGGACATAAAAGTCGGGTGGCCCTCTATTGGCCTGTGTCTCCTCCACTCAGGATCAGTGGCCTTTGTCACCTGACTCTCATAAAATCCACTTTACTAGCGACTCACAAGGCATCTTAGAGCTGTTTCCACACATAAACTGCACCCCTACATTTTTGCAAGCAATCTTAGAAAAAAAAGCTGTATGTGAACAACACAAATGTGTGATTCAGTGAGGCAGAACGTACCTGAAGACCTCCTGCAGCAACGCGCGGTAGAGGCTGTTAGGGATGGGTGATAGAGCCTCGATACTTCATTACAATATCTCACGATAAAATAGCAAAATAAACCAAACAAAATATTAAAGTTTAAATCTTTAAGTTTTGACATGAACATGAACAGTGAGTTCAGGTGAGATCAAAGATAAATTCAGTTTTTTCTGTATATTAGAAGGGAGATGAACAGTTTGTCCTTGAACCAGCCTCTAAGAAGTACAGCTGCACTGTAAAACCTGATCAGTTAATTGAACTAAAAAATGTTGGTGAAACTGATTACGTCAAATATTTTAAGTAAACTCAAAAATAAAAGTTGATAAACACACTTTATTTAGTACAGGGATTCCCAAACTGTGGTGCGCACACCCCTGGAGGTGCGCGAGCTGCCACTAGGGGGCGTGCAAGATGAAAACTGTAATGGCGGAAATTTGAAATAATGACACATTTACAGTGTTTTTGTCCCCACTCAGTAAAAATGTGTGAATAAACATGTATACCATTACTGTGTGGAGCTGTGGGACAATATCTGGATGAACTCAGTCTTTTTTCTGTCAATCATGTGAACTCTTTCGAGCAGACCTTTATTTTGAAGGCGACGATAACTTTTACTATTAGTTCCGGGGCAAAGTTGCGGAGCTGCTGGACTGTTTACCTCATCAAATGGATATTATTTATTCAAAGAATCCTTCTTGACAGCTTGTAACAACTCTGCTGATTGATTCCATATGTGTCCTTATTTAATCAACTCCATGGTGAGTCGTTTTCTTTGTTTCTGTTGTTTTTACTAAAGATGCAGCGCTACTTTGGGCGCTGGGTGTTCATTTTTACATCATTTAAAAACACTAAGCAGTTAGTTAAGCGAACCATCAGCTTAATCCAGTGTAGTAACCTCCTGCTCACTTCCACACATTTGATCAGCACCCCCCCATACACACCCACCATCTTTACAAGATAAGAGCATCACATGGAAATGCGAGGGGCGTTTACTGACCGTAGGACATGCGACTCTCAGTAATCCTCGGTTACATATGATTTAATTATTAAAAACTCAAAAGTATCAAAAATTTGTAACATTAATGATTCGTAGGTACCCGGAATTTGTTCAAATGTCAAAGGTCTCCATCCGGGGATCGGGGGTGCGCGAACACGGCTGGGACATAAAAGGGGGCGCGGCAAAACAAGTTTGGGAACCGCTGATTTAGTAGCTTTGGATAAATATTTTAAGTAACTGAAACTCAAAATTATAAGTTGAATCAACACACTTTATGTATTAGCTTTGGATAAGTATGTTCAATACACATTTTTCTTTGATATTTTGAGTTTCATGTACTAATGCCAGCCAGCTGCATGAGGGCTTGAGCAGAGGAGGGATAATGCAGGAATAAGATGACATCATGGTGTGGAGCTTTAAGCAGATTGGAGGAAATCCACCCTTCAGACAGAGAGCATGCAGGAGGGCGGGTCCTCACATGCAGACTGGACAGAAAACAAAGCTTAAAAGCAAAAAGACCTTCTCAAAACAGAGGGGGCCGTAACATCAGGAAATAAGAAACTTTGATGTTTTCTGAGTTTTGTCCGAAGTAACCAGCACGCATTCACACCTGAAGTGAGGAATCCAGCATGTCGTGCGTGGAGACGTCAGGGATTACCGTACTCAAAAACATTTGAGTGTAATGTCTGAAACTAATCAACTTATTCAAGTACTGAAAACATGAAAGAAGCAACTTGTTGAAACTTATAAAAATAAAGTAGTGTGAACTTTTACACATGTTTAAGTAGTTGAAACTCATTTGCTTTATCTAGCTATTACTATTCAGTCTTACAGTGTGGTACGCACCAACATCATCTCCATGTTTATAGTCCTGCATCGTGTCCAAGTCATTGTGACGGTCTGTAAAAATGTAAAGAGCTCCAGGAGCTCCTCTCTCTGATCACATCCAGTACAAACCAGTCAACGAGGTGAAGTGTTCCCCCTCAGGACTCAGGAGTCTTCACTGACATTTCTCATCCAGCAGTTTTGTAAGTTTCACTGATTTAGTCAAAAAAAACCAGGAAGGCCACTTAGATGGAAGGAAAAACATCTTCACTTCCTGGTTTTAGCTGTTCCTCGTGACATGATAATATTCAGAGAGCGTTCACAGCAATGAAGACATGAGCTAAAGGAAGGTCTTCTCTCATTTTAAATGCCGTGTTTATTAGATCATGTATTTTTTAAACTGAGGGAATTACTTAAAGCCATACTCAGTATCCAGGTAAACAATGTAGCTTAACGTTTTTTTTTAAGCCTCTTAACAACGTTCCAACATAGTATAGCCATAAATATATTGTGGAGATTAAAAAACCCCCGAAAGAAATCAAAGTAGTTGTCCCTCAGTTCTCTAAAGACTTCAGCCAATCCTATCGTTCGGACTGAACGATAGGATTGGACAATCCAGCTGTCTGTCTGCCGCATTTCCTCACTGCTTGGATTGGCATTAATCCGCCCGGACGCATTTTGGGGCAGAACATTCCGGAAGTGAAAGTGAAAGTAGAAGTAGGACAGAGAGCCGGCGGGTGATTCCATTTTAAAATAAAAATACCAGAGTCCCCCCAAAAAACCCCTTTTCAGCTAGCAGAAAACTAAAAACGTTTGGAGGTGAAAAGAGGAAAAGCTGGGGGAACGTTTCTACGGCTGGAGTTAGACTCTGCTTTGTCACCTTTGCAAACCGTGGTCCCAATGTCGGCGGGACGCTGGCGTATGGATTTTACCCGACAGGAGGGGTTAGTTCACCGAGACGTGTTTCTGTAAAATCGCTAGCGAGACCTCGTTTGTTTACCTGGCTACTGAGTATGACTTTAAAAGACCCGAGGAATCAGCTGTAGCTATAAGGAACAAAAATGCTAAAGACAAAGACTTCTGACTTCTCACCGTTGACCTCCAGTAATGCACCATGATGGGAGTCGAGATAGAGGAGCTCTGTCTGATCCAGAGTGAGGTGGGTAAGATGCAGCCTGCAATATCAGTTTTTAGGCTTTTACACATCATTTAGGCCGGTTGTCAATAATAATAATAATAAATGCTGTGATCTAAGCTCTGCCAGATGTGCCCCCAGATGGGAGGGACAGTGGTTTATGTAACTCTAAAGACCCTCTTAGTGTGCCTGGACCAGCAGCCACTCAATACTTGGAACTCTTTGGAAAAAGGTTGTTGACATATAAATATTTTATGTGAAAAATATTACATTTAGCATTTGTTTTATTTATCGTAAAATTACGTTTATGGCTCTTTACGCACACAGGATTAGAATGATCACACTCATGCTAACGTCAGTGTAAAAGACAAATACATGTTTAGAACTTTGTGTTGTTTTATACATGAAAAACATTGTGTTATTATTAGGGATGTTTGATATTATCGGTCTACCGATAATATTGGTTGATATCGGCATTAAAATGTAAAATCGGAAAATATCGGTATTGGTTATTGTAATGACACACATAACCTTTACATACCATGAACATATTATACATCAAACTGTTCAGCTACTTCTCCTCTCTCCCAAAATGTCAAATTATTAAAATTCTGATGTTTAGTTTTTGACATATTTGTATTTATTTGGCACACCTTGCATTAAATCCTGTGGCATCAGCATTTCCCAGCCAACCTTGAATGCAACATCTATTGGTGCACACTTGATGACATCATCAAACATTGTCATTACTTGCAGCATAACATGTAACATGTAAGAGGACTTGCTGACCTGTCTTTGGTTTGGAATGATCTAAAAGTGTCTCCGTTTGTAATGACTGTAAAGTGGAGGAGGAATCAAGATGTCTCCTTTTTCTGAAGAGGAATTGAAGCAGTTGTTTACGGAAGAGGATTAGGGCCACCTAAAAGAAAAAAAGTATAATGATTAGAATTCTGACTTTAATCTCAGAATTCTGAGAATAAAGTCAGAATTCTGAGAATAAAATCAGAATTCTGAGAATAAAGTCAGAAATCTGAGATTAAAGTCAAAATTCTGAGAATAAAGTCAGAATTCTCAGAATAAAGTCAGAAATCTGAGATTAAAGTCAGAATTCTGAGAATAAAATCAGAATTCTCAGAATAAAGTAAGAAATCTGAGAATAAAGTCAGAATTCTGAGAATAAAGTCAGAATTCTCAGAATAAAATCAGAATTCTGAGAATAAAATCAGAATTCTGAGATTAAAGTCAGAATTCTCAGAATAAAATCAGAATTCTGAGAATAAAATCAGAATTCTGAGAATAAAGTCAGAATTCTGAGAATAAAGTCAGAATTCTGAGAATAAAGTCAGAATTCTGAGATTAAAGTCAGAATTCTCAGAATAAAATCAGAATTCTGAGAATAAAATCAGAATTCTGAGAATAAAGTCAGAATTCTGAGAATAAAGTCAGAAATCTGAGAATAAAGTCAGAATTCTGAGAATAAAGTCAGAATTCTCAGAATAAAATCAGAATTCTGAGAATAAAATCAGAATTCTGAGAATAAAGTCAGAATTCTGAGAATAAAATCAGAATTCTGAGAATAAAGTCAGAATTCTGAGAATAAAGTCAGAATTCTGAGAATAAAATCAGAATTCTGAGAATAAAGTCAGAATTCTGAGAATAAAGTCAGAATTCTAATCATTGTCATTTTTTTCTTTTAGGTGGCCCTAATCCTCTTCCGTAGTTGTTCTATTTTGCACTGACTATATTTAAAGTTTTAGTATGCATGACAGGAGGTATGGGATGTTGGTCACCTAAAATGATTTTGTTTCTTTTTTTAATGAGGGCTACCCCGCTTATATTGGTATCGGAAATTAAGAGTTAGACAATATTGGATATCGAATATCAGTAAAAAGGCCAATATCAAGCATCCCTATAAAATATCAAAAAGTCTCAGATATGTGTCTCTCTGTTGGTCTACTTAGCTGACTATGATGGACTAAGATTTCCCCCCAGGGGACAAAAGCTCTTGTTCAGCAAGTACTTATACATCTCTTTGTGTCTACGGGCTGCAAACACTAATGAAGAGAAACGACCCTCTCATGGTTAAGCTCCCTTTATGAGCTACACAAAGACAGATGCACTTTACATGTAGCTTGTCAGCATGAATGATTTCTAAGTGACATTTTAGGTCTCTCTTTGTCAAAAACACAGATATGAACACTAATCACTGTGTTGATGCTGCCACATACCATACTGTGTGTGTGTGTGTGTGTGTGTGTGTGTGTGTGTGTGTGTGTGTGTGTGTGTGTGTGTGTGTGTGTGTGTGTGTGTGTGTGTGTGTGTGTGTGCGCAGCAGTGGTCTGGTGATTCTTTCATGGCCTAATGAGGTAAGCAACAACACGCCCGGGGCCATGTGGGAGACAGGACACACACAGTCACAGCAGCCTGTAGCTGCTGCTGGAGACCAACTCCCGTCAATACTGGACCCAAACGGAGCGAACTCAAGTCACGGAGAGAAAATCAGTTATCAATAATGTCCTTTGGTTTTCCTTCAAAACTTTTGTTGTGAAATAAAACACCCGTAAGTATCTGAGGAGTCACGTGACAGTAAACCCTAACCCTATCCCAAATATGGCTGTTTGGGTAAGTGCCTGCAAACATTTCAACATAAAGAACACCTAAAAATAACAAAAAGCCATATTTCAAATAACCAGAGTGGTGATATTTTCAGTCGTGGCTCCGAGCTCCTGTGCTAACTGTATGATTACATCACAGGGTTCAATCGGTCACAGTTCACGAGTCATGTTCTCACACTATACGACCCGATGCTCTGATGCGAGCTGACTGCTCACACTGTATGTGCCACATGACACTTCGGGCCTTGGAATGAGGAAATTCATAGAAGAAGAAGAAGCAACTCCAGAAGTAAGTCTCCTTCTTCTTCTACTATTACTTTCAGGTTGGCGCTGTGTGAGAAATTCTGGGTCCTCCTCGAGGAGGAGCTACGAGAATATCAAACACGTTGATTTTCCAGTGAGTGTACGATGCTGATCGGGAGGTCCTCATGAGGTGAAAAGGTGCTTCTCGATACCCCTGTATACTACACAAACACCAACGCACGATATGCTGAAACTAGAAGTCTCTAGAAACAGGAAGTAGTTCTCTGACTGGAGCAAAAATCAGATTGGGAGAGATGCTGCTGTGGATCTGGGACAAAACGTTCAGATATTTAAAAAACTCTTTCTCTACAAAAGTCCTACTTAGAACTCCATATTACCTGTTTGTCAACCTCTACAATTTACCATGATATATTTTTTCTTGGGCATGGGTTTGACTTTTTTAAACGGCCTGCGCTTGTATAGCGCTTTCATCAAGTCCAAGGAAGGTTTTTCACACACACACACACACACACACACACACACACACACACACACACACACACACACACACACACACACACACACACACACACACACACACACACACACACACACACACACATGGCAGTGAGCTGTACTGTAGCCACAGCTGCAGTGAGGGCAGAATGACAGAAGCTGAAGCTACTGAACAGTCAGAGCCACCAGGTCCCTCTGACCACCACCAGGTCCTCTGACCACCACCAGGTCCTCTGACCACCACCAGGTCCCTCTGACCACCACCAGGTCCTCTGACCACCACCAGGTCCTCTGACCACCACCAGGTCCCTCTGACCACCACCAGGTCCTCTGACCACCACCGAGTCCCTCTGACCACCACCAGGACCCTATGACCATCACCAGGTCCCTCTGACCACCAACGTTCCTCTGACCACCACCAGGTCCCTCTGACCACCACTAGGTCCCTCTGACCACCACCAGGTCCTCTGACCACCACCAGGTCCCTCTGACCACCACCAGGTCCTCTGACCACCACCAGGTCCCTCTGACCACCACCAGGTCCTCTGACCACCACCAGGTCCCTCTGACCACCACCAGGTCCCTCTGACCACCACCAGGTCCCTCTGACCACCACCAGGTCCCTCTGACCTCCACCAGGTCCCTTTGACCACCACCAAGTCCCTCTGACCACCACCAGGACCCTATGACCATCACCAGGTCCCTCTGACCACCACCAGGTCCCTCTGACCACCACCAGGTCCCTCTGACCACCACTAGGTCCCTCTGACCACCACCAGGTCCTCTGACCACCACCTGGTCCCTCTGACCACCACCTGGTCCCTGCTTTGAGTGATGTCACTGGTGGATGAGGTCGTATAAATAACACAGAAAATCAGTTCTAAATGACACTAAGTTGCTGTTGTTAGTTTAGTCAAAATGTTTCTCACTAAAGTCTCGAAACTGTTCTCCATGATCCCAGAAATCAGTAAAACCAGATTCAAACCATCAAAGGTTGACCAGAGATGATTTCATTTTAGATTCAAAACACTTGCTTACGACCAGTGTGTGTGTGTGTGTGTGTGTGTGTGTGTGTGTGTGTGCGTGCGTGTGCACATAGTTACATCCAGAAGTAGCTGTGAGGTCATTACAAGTCGTTAGCCATGCTGGCGATATCCTGTGGCACGAGGTCAGACTGCTAATTGTATTGGCCTTAAGACGAGACAGTACAAGAGACGGACACACAAGCTCCATTCACAAGCTCCATACAGCAGGGACACATGGATAATAGAATTGTCCTAATGGCTGAACAGCAAACATGAAAGATCAGTCAAAATATGGACCACCGAGGAAGAGAGAGACAGAAAGAGAGAAGAAAGAGAAGGAAGGAAACTTGAACAGCGATTACCGTATTCTGGTATATTTATACTGGGTTCTAAAACAGGGCAGCAGTTAGACTCAGTAGCTCTGTTTGGTTACTGTTTTTTGTAGAAATGTTCTTCTCTGTTTTTCAGATTGAAGGTGTTGCTTTTCGAGAGACATATGAGAGACATCTTTAAATAAAGGAGCAGCTAGTTGACATCTCAAAAACCTAATTAACACACAAACTTCTAGATGAGGTAAAGAGGAGACACGGATGTACCAGCTTGTACCAGATGGACCAGCTTGAAGCTCTGATGAGGATCCATCCAGAACATCATGTGCTTCACTTAGACATGGTTCAGGATCAGATCCAGACTCCAGCGTCTCTCTGCCCGGCTTTCAGACCAGACCAGCAGACAGAGATTAGAAGAGGAGCAGAAAACGTAAAGGAGGTGGATTAGCAGCTGGTGGAGTCCAGGACTTGCTGCTGTAGAAGATCATCTCTGTAGACCAGATCCTGAACTGAGATCTTCATTCAACAACAGAGAGTGTTAGAGATTTTACTCTTAGAAACCCCGAGATCTAAAGAACAGAATCAGACCAGACAGTTAGTTTAAGTTTTTTGAGCATTGTGGATGAGAGACCACCCGTCTGCTGGTTAGGCATCGGAGTGGAACTCTGAGGGATCTTTTCTCAGCCCATATTTATTCAGAATACAGGTTGGACAACATCACATGATTGCATTCATGACAAAAAGATAAGAATCTGCTGCTGCTGGTTTATTACTATTCACAGGTAGCTAACTAATAACTTTTTCCGTTGATGTTGCTGATTCAAAACAAAGTTCTGCTGATTCCTCACAAGAACGGAATGTCTTTTGATTGTTCAAAACCTTTAGTCCGTGCATCGAAAGCTGATGCTGAAAATTAAAAGGTTACAAGCAGGATACATTTGTAAGCAGACATGAATCATAATAATTAAAAACTCCTTCAGAGAGTCTTCAGTCAGAGGCTCCTTCTGATCTGCTGCAACAGTGAAGATCCTTCCTGACCATCACAGACCACTAGGAGATCCTTCCTGACCATCACAGACCACTAGGAGATCCTTCCTGTCCATCACAGACCACTAGAAGATCCTTCCTGACCATCACAGACCACTAGAAGATCCTTCCTGACCATCACAGACCACTAGAAGATCCTTCCTGTCCATCACAGACCACTAGAAGATCCTTCCTGTCCATCACAGACCACTAGAAGGTCCTTCCTGTCCATCACAGACCACTACAGAAGATCCTTCCTGACCATCACAGACCACTAGGAGATCCTTCCTGACCATCACAGACCACTAGGAGATCCTTCCTGTTCATCACAGACCACTAGAAGATCCTTCCTGTCCATCACAGACCACTAGAAGATCCTTCCTGACCATCACAGACCACTAGAAGATCCTTCCTGTTCATCACAGACCACTAGAAGATCCTTCCTGTCCATCACAGACCACTAGGAGATCCTTCCTGTCCATCACAGACCACTAGAAGATCCTTCCTGTTCATCACAGACCACTAGGAGATCCTTCCTGACCATCACAGACCACTAGGAGATCCTTCCTGACCATCACAGACCACTAGAAGGTCCTTCCTGTCCATCACAGACCACTACAGAACATCCTTCTGTTTTCCACTTGAGAACAAAACACTGAGATACTTGAACTCTTCCACTAGAGGCAGGAAGTCACTCCCAACCCAGAGGGATCACTCTACCTTTATGTGATCCAGAACCATGACTTCAGCTTTGGAGGATCTGACTCTCACCAGTCACTTCTTTTCATCTGAGTGTGAAGCTGCTGGTATGAAGATCAGCACCCAATAATGAGACTATGGTTCTTGACCAGAAAAGGGTGGATTACCAACCCCGGGTTGGAGGAGAGGTCCTGCCTCAAGTGGAGGAGTTTAGGATTCTCAGGGTCTTGTTTATGAGTGAGGGAAGAAGGGAGATCGACAGCTGGATCAGAGCAGCGTCTGCAGTGATGAAGACGCTGTGTGGTGATGATGGAGCTGGGCCTTGGGGTCCTACAGGAGGAGCTGGTGGAGAAGACAGTACTGGGTTGATGCCCCTGTGATTCAAATCCGATAAGTGGA
>SSNR01000455.1:184089-189188 GCA_006937965.1 Callopanchax toddi
TGGCCCAGAATGAGGAAGAGCTGAGAAACACAGCTGCACCTTGTCACGCTCTGAGGATGATGAGGTAAGGAGAAACCACACGCCCACAGCCAGAGGACGCAGCAGATTCAGGCCTATTTCTAAAATACGTCGTGGAACATTTGCATGGTTGGAGTTTGTGTGAACAATCAAATATAATTAAATCGTTTTTAAAGATGACAAACGCAGCATGCATGAGTCTGTTTGTGACACATGTTTGATCCTTTTAGATTCTAACAACAGATTTAGAAAACATAGTTGAAATCCATCAGAACAACAAAGTGTTTTGAGTCACTAATTGTCCTCAAACTAATCTGAATTCATGTCTTTTATTTTGGTTTTCCTGCTTTACCACACGAGGCCTGTTCCACCAAACCGACCAGGGTTAGGTCCCAACATGCCATCTGATCTGTTGCTCCTGTTTTTTCCTTTTCACCACAAACTGAAGGCATCAAACTAACAGCTACAGAAACACATCTTGACTCGGTGCTGCAGACTTCCCAAAACAGTCCAAATCCTTAAAGCCTACGGCACATCTTGTGGTTCTGTGAAAATTTTTAGGGCACTTTTTGAGTCTGCTTGTCAACTTACATTACCTGCTGTTCAAAACTCGTTCTGAGCACTTTTACTCTCAAATAAAATATTTATATTCTTTTCGGCAAGAGCTGAGTTCTTTTCCATTCTCATAATGTAGGAATGAAACATCACTAAATGGTTGGATTATTATTAAACAGACTATTATTATTATTATTATTATTATTATTATTGAATGATGCTTGTGTCTCCAGTAGAACGGACTAATCCAGGGGTGTCCAAACTTTTCAACATGAGGCCAAAATCACCAAGTGTCAAGTCCTCCAGGGCCACAAAAGTCCTCGAGGGCCACAAAAGTCCTCGAGGGCCACAAAAGTTAGAATATTTCTTAAAAGAAACAAGCAAAAAATATTTTGTTCTGCTCAAAAATTCATTATAAATCCAACATTTTAATGAACGGTCTTTGTCAATACGACACAGGGATCTTTATGTTTGACTCGATAATAAAAAGCATCAGATTGACTGGATCTGATTGGTCGACTGTTTTTAGGTTTCTACATTTAGTTCCATCCTCAGCAACCAGACCAGGATCTGGGTCTGTCTCCAGTCCTGTTGCTGGATTTAGTCAGGCTTTATGACCAGAGCTCACAGGTCTGTGATTTGGTCAAAGTCAGTGAGGATCTGTGGTTCTTTTTACCAGGAAATAAAGTCGGAAATCTCAATATCTCTTGAATTGTCTCAAAATTTTTTTGAATATTTTGATTGATGGGAAATTTTGCATTAAAAAAGATTTTAATTTACTTGGATTTTTTGTTTGTTGGGTCTCATGTTAGTAAAAATCTATAAAAAAAATGTCATAAAGCATCTCTGGATTGAAATCCTGCAAGAAAACTAAATTATATAATTTTTAAAATGCAGCTGAGGGCCACACAAAATCACTCTGAGGGCCGCATTTGGCCCCTGGGCCGCGCTTTGGACACGCCTGGACTAATCTGTGCAGCCTTGCCTCAGATCAGTTACTTTCTCTTGGACATGTCAGCCTTTAACACTTTGGTGCAAAAATACCAGTGTTAAAATCTCGTAGCACATTCATGTGCTCATGAAAAATCAATCTTTAACAATCTCGTGAATTTAATTGTATTGTATTATATTGTGTTGTTTTATAACACATTGTTTTATATTGTATTGTATTTGTTAGTAGATAAAGCGATGAGCTCATAACACCAGAGCTGCTTCTCTCCACTGGTTCCTCGTCCACTACACCATCCACGTCCAGCTCTTGTTGCTATGGTTCAAGACGTATCATGGTCTGGCCCCGTCCAATCACCACAACCTTCTACTATGAGCAATATGAGCAAAACTAAATGTATTGCTTTTGGTAAGCATCAAACTGGAATTGAATATACAGTTATATGGAGTAATTATTGAAAGAGTGGAGGAAATAAAATTCTTAGGGGTAATCATAGATGATAAAATAAACTGGAAAGCACAAATAAAAGATAAAATTTCAAGATCCATTGCCGTATTAAATAAAGTGAAATTTGTACTGGATTATAAATCACTCCGAATACTTTATTCTTCATTCGTTCTGCCATATCTCAGTTACTGTGCAGAAATGTGGGGTAATAATTACATTAGTTCAATGCATACATTGGTTATTTTTAGGGATGTTCCGATACCACTTTTTAAAAAACCGATCCGATACTTAAATCTGAGTACTCGCCGATACCGAGTACCGATACCGATACTTCTACCACACAAAAAAATGTAACAAATTGGAATACAGGTTTTATTTTTTCTTCTCTGCTTTTTACAACAAATAACTGAGTTAGATAAAAAAAATTAAATATATTAATAAAAATGATCACAAAACTAAAATATAAGGTGAAAAATAACAATTTTCTGTGATTTCACAGTGAAATTATTGCAGTTTTCCACATTTTAACCAAATAAAATGAACTATTTGGCACCATCTCCAGCTCTCAACCCACACTGTTCCTCTTTAGCTCAATAGCTCCCCCTAGTGTTCAATATAGGAAACTACAACAGAAATCACAAGTCACAGACAGTGAAGTCACTGGTATCTGGTAACTTTAACCGATACCGATATCAGTATCGGTATCGGTATCGGCCTGATACCAATACCAGTATCGGTGCATCCCTAAAGGGTAATATGAATCATTCATAGCAAAGGATATAGGGAGAACACCAATATATTATTTTTACAGTCCAAACTGATCAAATTCAGAGACATTGTGGAATTTCAGACAACACAGATACTATTTTTTTAGCAAAAAACAATCTTTTACCAGAAAACATTCAACAATTATTTATAGCGAGGGAACAGGGTTATAATTTATGGGAACAAGTTAATTTCAGACTTCCTCGTACGGACAACGAGGAAAACATTTAGTATTTCAGTTTGTGGAGTCAAACTGTGGAAGTACTTGGAGGGAACACTTAAGAAAAGTCAGTTTAAAAATAGATATAAAAATATAATTGATACCAGGTACAGTAATGAGGAGGGTGTTTAAGATTGACTGGGTGCCTTATCTTATTCTTTATTATCATTAGCTTATTTTGTATTATCTTATTGGGTTATTTATTGTTTTTGTTTTGGAATTGTGGTTCTTTTGTTGTTGTAATGATCAGTTACTAGTATTACTGTGATTATTGTTATGACTGGAAACTAATGAATCTGATTAAATAGATTGGTTTGTAAAGAGGGAGTGGGATTAAATAAGTTCTTCCCACTCCTTTTCGAATGTGGAGCAAGTTTGTGCTATGATGATTGATTATTATTGATTATTAATTTGTTTGTTTTTTTTGTGCATGTTTGAATAAATACCAAATACTGATCCACACTCTACCCACAACCCCAAGGTCAAGTGACCAAATAGCCCTGGATGTTCAGATTAGAGAGCAGAGGTGATCACTGGCCCTGACCTCTGGAACAACCTCCACATTAGATCGGATCACAGCTTGGTCACTTCAAAAACTCACCTCTGGCTTTAGACTGTAGTTAAAACGGACCTCCTGATTCTGGTATTGTGCTGTATTTTATAGTCTTTAATCTTTTTGTTATTCAAGCCTTATGTGAGCTCTTTGTTAGAAAGCCCTTTATAAATAAAGCTGACTTTGATTACATGATTTTAAAATAAATGTCATACATTTCCTAAATGTGATTAAAACAGGAAGTAAAATCAATGCAGCACACACAGGAACAGTGTTAATCAAACATCAGCCCAGGTCTCCCAGATTTACCATAAAACAAAGCAGCGAGACAACCTGTCTCACTTCATAGGACGCCTTTAAAATGTTGTCTTTTCTACCAGCTAATCCTCAAACCTTCAGTCCTAATAAACTTTTACAAATTCTGGAGACGTTACAGTTTATCTGCCCTGATAGAACCTGTGTCTGGACGGAGTTAAACTCTTCTGACGTGGAGATGAAATAAAACACCCGTTTTCTTTTTACACTTTAGTAAAATGCTTGACCTTTGAGTGTTATTTTGGAGATATTAGGGACATTTTCCTAATGTTGATTTTTAATCTTAATTTCATTTATTTAATGGAGTTATTCAGTTAAATAAAAAACCTTCATTTGAAACGATCATGGTTTTTTCATTCTATTTTTTTTAGTTAGCTTTTTAGACAAACTTTTACATTTGTTTGTCTTTCATCATGACTGCATTATATTTAGTTATTTAGTCATATCTTTAACATATATTTAACTTATCAATATCTGATGTTATATTTTTAACACTTCAAAAAACCCTGTTTAGTTATATTATTAACTTTATTAAATTTAACATTGCATGTTTAATGTTTGTAATTTAAAACTTTTATTTATTTAATTTAGTTGTTTAGTTAATTTTTTATTTACATTTGAACTTTTTCACTCTAAATTCTGTGTTTTTTCTTTTACCTTTAATCCTTTTAAAGGTATTTTCTTTAGTTATTTACCTACATTTTAAATTTACATTTCTGCATATATCATTTTTTAAATTAATTTACTGAAGTTATTTACCTTTTGACTCATTTGTACCTTCAGCCTAATATTTTTTTATCTTTTATAGTAAACCCATCCACACAGACAGAACATACTGCAGAAAGACTGTAGGTGGGAGTTGAACCTTCTATCTATCTATCTATCTATCTATCTATCTATCTATCTATCTATCTATCTATCTATCTATCTATCTATCTATCTATCTATCTATCTATCTATCTATCTATCTATCTATCTATCTATCTATCTATCTATCTATCTATCTATCTATCTATCTATCTATCTATCTATCTATCTATCTATCTAACCTGGGTAACCCCTGACTGACTGGACAGTGTGCTATGTCCCAGTGCATTCTGGGGTTTGTAGTATTAGTACTTAAAACACTAAGTGCAGGTCGGCTCTGCAGACTGGATAAGGCTGACAGGTCTTGATGTGAGCGTGACGCCGTAGGACTATAGTACTAGTACACACTACAGTCCAACATCATATATATATATATATATATATATATATATATATATATATATATATAT